>RJWT010036275.1:0-13298 GCA_004365215.1 Cuniculus paca | reverse complement strand
TGGCATTACTTGGTAATTTCTTGTGATTAATTTTGAAAATGTTTTGTCCATTTGATTAATATCTTCAAGTGACCAGATTTTGGTTTAATTGAGCCTCTCTCTTGATTCTTTTTGTCTTCCTTTTCACTAATTTCTGCTTACTTAAAATTTTCTAATTCCAAGAAAGGTATATTTAAACCACTCAAGTTGTGGTTATGCTGATGCATTTCTAGAGCTTTGCGGTATGAATTAAGTTCTATTTCATATTTAGGAAATTTTCTTGAGGAGAAATTGTTAGGTTCAATTGTTACATTGGATTTTTAAAGTAAACTACGAAGTTAAAAAAAATTATAACACCTAAGTTTTAATGGATTTTATTAGGCTTTAAAAATCCTGTAATTAGGAGTTGGGCTAAAGCCTTAATTCTAGATGAAACTATAATTAAATTTAAAAGTTGCATCTGGAGTCTTCCAATCATTTCTTTGTATATTTTTGGACTATTTTTTTGGTTCATATAGTCTCATAATTCTTTCCTTTTGAATTGAATTCCTTTTATCATTATGCAATGACTACTTGATCCCTGATAATGTCTTTTTTTTCCCCACTGAAATCTAACTTGTAAACAAGATGATAGCATCTTTCTTTGGATTAAGATTTGTCTATCTTTTCTTGTCTTCATTCCTTTCCTTTCATAACCACTTTGTATTTGGGGAGGGGATGAGTCTTATAAATATTATGTAGCTATATTTCATTTTAAATTCTAAGTAGAAATTTTGTTTTTATTTTGATAAAAAATTCAATCTATTTACACATTTTTGTCTAATTTATATTTACTCTTTTTTATTTTCTTTTTTCTTTAACCTTTACTGGATTGAGAAATAATTTTTAAATTTATTATCTATTATATGGAATAACCCCCCCCCTTTTTTTTTTTGATACTGGGGATTGAACTCACAACCTCATGCTTGCCAGGCAGGCGCTTATGCTGCAAAGCGAAATCTCCAGCCCTAAACCCATTTTTCTATTCTTCAAATAGTTGTATTTAAAATTATAGCAAGCACACTTATCAAAATCTAATTAGCATGTCTGTTATTCTCTTGTACAATACAAATCTTTAAAATGTTTTAAATCTATTTATCTTGTTTTAAATCACGCAAATATAATTATTATTGTTGTAACTATTATCTTGCATGGATTAGATTTACTCACATGTTATTATTTTGCTTATTATTGCTTCTGAGATCTTATCCTTGCCTCTTTGATTCAATTTTGTTAAGATATTTTTGCTAGATAGTCCTGAGTATTCTTTTTCAGAATCTGAGAGTAGTAAATTTCATAGACCTGTAATTGAACATGTCTACTTCATTCTCATTTTTGTAAAATAATTTGAGTATAAAATTGAAGGTGGCAATAGTTTTCCATCAGTTCCCTAATGTTTTAATTCCATAGTTGCTAATGAGAAATCGATTGTTGGTTTAACTGTCATTATTTTGTATAAATTTCTCTTTTGTCTCCAGTGATTTTAAGGTTTCATCACTGATGTTCTATATTTTCTCTTTAGGCTATCTTGGAGTGGGTTTATTGTTATTTTTTCTGCTTGGGACTTCGTGGATTTTCCTCAAGATTAATGTCTTAAATTCAGGATCATTCTCATCACGTTTTCCTAAATCATTGATTTTTCTCTATTTTTAAAAATATATTTTAATTGTGGACTTTCTCTTAGACCTATTTTGTTCTCGGTAATTTTTTTTTTCTGGTTTTTTATTATCCTGAATTCCTAGAAATACTAACTCTCGTTTCTTCTGTTTACTGAGGCTCACTAACAGTGGCTTTTTTCCTTGTTTAGTTTGTAATTTCAACTACTTGGGACTCATCTTTAATATTTTCATCCCCCCCCCCCGTTTTTTCTTTGCATAGGCATCTAATATAATGTGGTTGTGAGACTATCTGTATGGCTCCAGTTTGGGCTGGTTTCAGCCTGGCCCCATGGGGGCTTTACTTACTTGGGACTGGTTTTGAGGCCACTATCTTGACTGGGAATTCCATTCTTAAGATGGTATTACAAATTTGGACATGGGCCCAGTCCATCCCCAACACAAACACATAAGGTTTGATGGGTTTCGATTATTTTTCTTTTTTGCAAAATCTTTTTTCAATCCAGGGTACCTGGCAGACAATTCTTTCTTGTCCCTCCTGTGGACTGGGAGAGATTTCCTGCCTCTTTTTCATACAGGAAGCAGCTCTCTTACAATTGCAGGCACCTACTTCTCTTGTCCCTCTTTTTCTCTGGGTCCTTTGGAGTCCCACAGCCCACAGCTCAGTAGCCCATATTGTGGGCTGATGTCCCCTCTTTGTTTCTGCTTGGAAGGAGGGGGCCATTCTCTGATTCCTTTTCAACTTGGCCAGGCATTAACAAAAATTGCTATATGCTTATATTTGTTTAAGATTTTATTTGTCTTCTTTTGGCTGGGAGACCCCCAGCAGCTGAGCCCTCCATGCCCCTGGAGGAGGGAGTATCAGTTTGTAAGTTCTGGGTGCCAAACATGTGATGGAAAAGTGCTGTGTACTCTGGAGAAGGGCGAGATCCCTGCAGACAAAGAGGCCTGCTTGACCCCTCCTTAGCAATATTGCACAGCCTGCCTCCAAGCTCATTTTTCTTAAAACAAACACCCTTCGCTCTTTAAAACAAGTAACCTTCCTAGTTCCCAGAGCGCAGAAACTCTGACCTGTTCTCTTTGAATCTCCATATTCGCACATGAGCCATATGCACACAAAGAAATGCACAGTAAAATTTGTTAAAGGAAGAAATAAAACAGACCTTTTGTGGAAGTTACATATAAAAGTTCACATATCAGATAAGCTGAGTAGGAGGTGATAAATGCCATACTACACTAATGGTTTTGATACCAAATTACATCAGTGTTGTGGACACATTTCTAGCTGGTTAACAGGGTTGGTTTTCCTTTCAATATCCTTAAGGTACTTCAAAGTTTCAGCATTAAAATTCACCATAGTTAGAACTGTTTTCCAAACCTTCTCTACCTTAGGCTAAATTTTTTCTAAAAAAGGATTTTCCCAAATGATCATCCTATAACTCTTGGATGGTAGTTTCAAGTTCAGTCCTGCCTCGAGCCTCCCAGGGCCATCCTGACATACCTGGCCCAAGCCAAGTGCTTCTGGAGTAACAAAGGGATGCCTAAACACTACAGATGGGGCATGTGCTTCTTGGGGCCTGTGTTAGGAACCTGGGCATATGACTTTGCTTGGAATAAAATGGCTACAATGTTTAAGTACAGACTTGATAGTACCATATTATGTTGATCCAAATGTGCAGGAATTACCGTGTAATTTCGAGTGAGAGAGACATCAGTACCATCTTGCAGATAATGAGTTTCGGTGAAATCACTGGCAATGAGACCTCTGTGGAAATATAAAAACGACATAACAAGGTTAGTACAGAATTGCATTGATATGTTGCCTGTGAAGATCTAGGCCCTAATGGTTGCAAGAATCTGACCTCATTTTACAAATAATATGACAGGACTCCCAAAAGGCTTTCGCCTGTTTAGGTTGTCCAGGGAGAAGCTGGGAGAGACTCAGATATGTGTGCTCTGAACAGTAGCCCATGTGGCATGTGTGCAGCCTCCCCCACTCCTCCCAGATTCTTTCTCCAACGTACACCCCTGAGCACCCACATTTGTACACACAAGTGTGCACATGTGCATACACACTCTTCTATAATAGTAGAGGCAAATTTCTGAGTTGGGAAAACAGTCATGGAAGTCACAAGATTCCACTGAATACAATCAATGGCTAAGTCACCTGCTGGAAAAAGAATTTTGGATCCACAGTAGATCCCCTGCTGTTCCCCTGCAGTTGAGGGAGCCAGCTGTCAATACTGAAATGTCACAGAAGAGACCAGGAGCAACTATGAAATGTTAAAAGCAGTGATACAGATAAGAAGTGAAGAAAAATGATTTTGGATACACTGAAATATTGAATTTCTAAAATAAATTGAGAGGAAACCCTCCTGTCTATCCTCACTACAACCATATGCATTCATTCCATTATCTTCACTGAGAACAGCAAAACATAGGTTACTTAGCTTTTAAATTACTTCACAACTTCTTAAGCTATGTGCTCTATTTTATCCTGCTCAATACAGCTAGAGGAAGTATTTCCTGCGTACTTACTATGTGCTACCTTTTAGCTGCTGAGATAACAAAAATAAATAAGACTGCCCCCTGCACTTGAGGGTACTACAGACTGATGGAGTGGGGAGAGCTGTCACAAAATAGTAACTGCATCTTCCTAGGTGAATGGATTGCAGTAGATAGAATGCACAGTGTGCCATCTAATTGTAATTGTCAACTAGACTGGATTAAAAGACTCTTGGTTTAGTGACTGGATCATGAGGGCTCTATACACATTAATCCACTGATGGTCATAGCTGAAAAGTGCCCAGTTGAAGGAAATGAGTCATTGGGGGTGTGTCTTTTGAAAGGTATGTCTCTTACTGGTTTTCTCCCTCTGTGGTCTGTTTCCCAGCCACCCACTGTGAAATGAGCAGCTTTGCTCTACCATGCTCTTCCAAGATGTTTCTGTTGTGACCTAAACCTTTCCTCCTTTAAATTTGTGGTATCAGGTATTTTATGCCAGTTCTGGGAAGGCTGACTAATACACATTGGAAGAGGAAGGTTTTGCAGAGGGAGCAAACAGCAGCTGGGCCCAGCAGATGGAGGAGAAAGTGGCCGGGCACAGGAGCAATAAGAGGACAAGGGAGTTCCAGGCAGAGAATAGCCAGATCAGGAGACCTGAGGGCCTATGACTTGGGAAGCCAAGTTGGTGCAAGATAAGAGAGGACTTTAAAAAGAATGAGGATTTTATTTATCTGAGCAATAGGGGCTCTGATCTTTGCAGGAGGTGCAGCAGAGGGTTATGGTGCTCTCTTCCTTCCCATCTGCAGTGAATGTTCTTTATACCACTGGCATCACTGTACCCTTGACCCAGAGATGAGCACGAATCTTCCCTACAATGTATGGGAGCTGGGGCTTCTGGGGAAGGGGGTCCTTCCTCATTCTCTAGGCTCAGGATGCAGCTACAGGCCTGCTTCAACCTGCATTGGAAAGATGCTTGTGGGAGAGACACAAAGCTTCATCTATGGTGACAAAGGGAAAGAAGAGGGAGGTTGGTAGGAACCCCTGCACCCCATGTGGCCTCTCTTCTTATCACTCAATCCCTTTCTGGCTTCAGCTGGTTCAAGTTGGGTTCTGTAGTCAGCATCCTGATAAATATGGTAGGAAGGGTTAAAAGTAAGAGTGCTGTGAGCATAATGAACAAAAAATACTTTCCCTAAAAACTCAGATTTTTTTAGCAACCTTCTCAGCCAACTTCAGAATAGAGGGTAATCTCCCTGTTTTATATAGATTTCAATATATTTAGGATATGCCTGGTTTAAATCAGTTAGACTCTTACAGCGGGGCTGAGTTGTACTATACTTAACAGTGAGTGTTTGAGAAGTGTGTGCCAAAAATATAAAACACAATCTTTCACACTCACTGACAAAGCACATGGATTCTCCTATGTCCCTCATTTTTCACTCTGGGAGAAGCAAATCATGCTGGAGAAGTTTGGCATCCCTGGCAGCATCTGGCTTGCAAAATCCCATTTTGTAAGTCCCCTCTCCTGAGCTGCCCCGGAGCTCCCCTGGGGGCCTATTCCCAGGGGGACTGAAGGCCTGTGGGATGGTCCAAAGATGGAGTGGGCAGGGCACGTGGGCAGACACAGAGCCCTGGAGAAAGGAGTCTGGAGAAGGGGTGGACACTGTCCACATGACAGAGGGTTCTATGAAAGTGGAGGACACTGGCCACCTTAACAAGGGAGCTATAGTGAGAAGGGAGGAAGCTGAATGAGTCTTTCCACAGGGTGATTTTCACAAGAAACAGAGAAATAGAAATGGAAGCCAAGAGATGGTGCCCTGAGGGCAGTAAGGTCCTCAGAAATGGCCAAACTGCAAAATGAGGACAGAGGGGACAGAGGGAGCAAAGCTGCAGAGGAAAGGACTAAAGGATGCTCAGAGCACAGAGGATGTGTAGAGCCTATTGCTCCGCTGGGGCAGGACTTGTCATGGCCTCAGTGGTCTCAGAAGCTTCCAGACCACAGAGAAAAGAGAAAAATTTAATATACCTTAAGTTACATGGTTACTTATTATATTACTATTCATTCATAATTTTAATTATATTTTATTAATAATTTAATAATTTAGATCTTAACAATGTTGGATCCTTATTTTGAAAATAACAATGTATATGAACATCTAATATTACAGAAGTCACATACAGAAATCTGTAGAACAGAGATGCCATCTGAGGGTTTCTGACTAGGTGTTACTGAAAGCTAGTTTAGATGGAAATCCCAGGAAAAAATTCATGCATGAGAGAGAGACTGACCATCCATCAGGAATATATGTGATGAGAGGAGATTTTGGCAGACAGCTGTCAGGAAACTAGAAGATGGAGAAATTTTGGGGTGAAGTCAGAGCAAAAAGTTAAATGTATTTTTTTTAAAGTGTGATTTAGTACACATGTTTTTTTCTGTGTGTGGCACTAGGGATCAAACCCAGGGCCTTCACACTGTGCTACACCCTTACTCCTTTTTTATGTCTAATTCTGAGACAAGGTCTTGCTAAATTGCTAAATTTTCCAGGCTGGGCTCAAACTTGCATTCTTCCTGCCTCAGCCTCTGTAGTGGTTGATTTTGTCAACTTGGGATATTTAGAAGATTAACTAAATTGGCTTAGCGATTCTACACCCTGGGGTGTAGAAGACCCATCCTAGGGTGGTTCATCAGCTGGACAGCATAAAAGAGAAGGAGGAAGGATGAATGAATTCCATTCTTTGGAGGAGTTCCAGTCTTCACCTTTGGCTTGGACGTCATCTCCAGACTTTCAGTGTAGACTCTTCAGTCTTTCAGGGTAGAGCCTTTGGCCTGTTGCAGACCCATCGGCCTGCTGCTGCGGACTTGCATGGGACACTGGGGTCAACTCCAGACCTTGGATTGAATCCTTCAGCCTCCGGCACGCAGACACCCTCTGCACACTTCCACATCCGACTCTGTGGCTGACCATCATAAGCCAACCCTGTAATATCTTATACATTCATATATCTCATGTTATATCTGTTTTATCTAGTAAAACCCTGACTAATACAGCCTCCCAGAGTGCTGGGGATTACAAAAGTGCCCACCATTCCCTGTTGCAATACTTTTTTTCCTTGCCTTCAAAATGTCATTCGAGTTAGGCAGAGGTACAACCACAGTCATACTCTGAGCTCCAGAAGTTCCCAGTGCATGCTTCTCCTTGCCCAGGAAGATGGCAGCAGAGGCCTAGTATACACCCTGAGCCTGTTCTGCAGCTGTGGCACCCAGGGTCAAACTCCTATCCGAGTTTCTGTCTTCCAGTCTGGGCTGTAGTCTTGCCACCGTATATCGTACATTTCTGTGAGACATTTTGAAGGGGAAGGGAGAGGAGCCAGCATCAATCCAGTGCTGCAAACTAGGGACAAATACTGCCTTCTGTAGCCTGATTAATACATGGAGATTTGAGGAAGAGATGGGGAAGCGAGAAGACATGACCTGGAGTCCCCTTTCAGGCTGTGGCATCCATCCTCCAGGGTTCCCCAGTGTCTGCTCCAGGAGCCGCCATGGTACAGACCGCATATCTGCTAGCAAAACCCATCATGGGGCCTCTGTGGTGCCCAGTTCCCTACTCTGGCCTCTTCAGTGCCAGCTCTTGACTCTGTTAGGTCCCCTCCACCTGCTTCCAACACTTTGATGCTTTCCCATGACCTCTGAGGTGCTTATAGCCTCATTCTGCCCACTCTCCCTCTGTACCTGGGGCAATTTTCCCTCTGGTTCATGCTTACTCCACTCGATGATGACCTCTGACTGTTTCTGGAACATTTTAGACCCTCTCTCATGAGGGCCTTTGCATTTGTCATGGCCTGTGCTTGGAATATTCTTCACATGGCTTTTCAAGCAGTGGGTTCCCTTCATCGTGCTATTCTTAGTTTACATGCTGTCTTCCTAACAGGGCCTTCACAGATGGTCTTTTCAGCCCTAGCACCCCACATCATAGAGCCCCTTTGGTTTCCCGCATGGCATTCCTACTTGGTTTATTCACCTGTTTACTTCCTTGTCTGTCTCCCTCCTCAAGGACATAAGTCATGAGGGAGCTCTGTGTGCACCATAGCGCCCCCCAGTTCTGCAGAGCACCTGCAACGGCTTCCTCCTTCCCAGCTAGTTTTTATTGGTTGGGAATTGTCCCTGGGTCAGGCATTTGCTAAGCCTGTCATATCTCATTTAATCCTTATTGTCTCTCTCTATGGGCTTGACATAGGGATGTCAACTGACCTGACTGACATCACACTGTAAGTGGCAGTGTTTGGGTGGTTTGACTTTAGCACTTGAGCTCTTAACTGCTCTTAACTCACTACTACTTTACAAGCTAATTAAGTGATATTTACTATTTTCTAAAGGTGCTATGCTAAGTGCTGGATAAACATGTGCTGAGTAGACTAATGGAAAAATAGGCACTGTCCTTTTATGTCTAGGACTCTCCCCTCCCTTGTGGGTGACACGAATCCCATTTCCTTCTCCCATGCCTTGGGTAAAACTGAGAAGGTGCTGATTGAGGTGTTCAAAGATGTGTGCTTACTTTAAAAGCAGGTAGAACTCAAAGGAAAAAATTAAGAGGGGCATATGGACAATGACCATATTGGAAATATGACAGCAATGATCCTGTAGATTTCCCTGAAGAGCAAATCCAATTAGATGGACTGTCTCATGTCAGCAAATGGGAACAGAAGGTGAATTCGTAATTTCATGATAACATTCCTTTTCTCTGCTTATTAGATTTGCTGATCTAACAAGGTGTTCTGTTCCTCTTGACACCAGAAAATAAAATGTGTTTTAACTGTGCCAGGAGTTGATCTTGATGTTTTCAATTTGTTTTGCTATTATAAGTGCTATTTAAATCTTCCCTTGTTTAACCAATATTTATCATGCTAGACATTGGAATCAGATACTCCAAGGGCTCCCTATCTGGGAAGGGCAGACCCAGAGTGGTCAGAGCCTGAAACTTTGAGTGCAGTCCAGGAAGTGCTTCTAGCCCTGCAACCCACCTTGGTAGAGCACAAGTAAGCTGTAAGACAATGTAGAGAAATAGCTCATGCTGGGCAGGTGAGGTGATGGATGAGAAAAGAGCAGAACATTCCAGGCAGAGGTGCCCACATACTGAGAAGTATGGCAGTACAGGGACAGCAGGCTATAGGTCATGGGCTTAGGGAATGTGAAATGGCATGGAGTCCCCATACGTTGGGCATGAGGTTTGAGGTGGGCATTGTGCTGCTGCTGAGATATTCAGGCTGGAGGCAGATCCTGAAGCCTGGCAGATAGCCTGACCTTGTCCTGGGCAGGCTGGAGCCATGACACATGGCAGTGACCCAAATGGGTAGGAGCATTGGAATTAAAGGGTACTCTGCTGGCCATGAGGATAAGACTTTTGAGGGGAAAGGGGAAGCAGACAGCGGAAAGGTTAGTGAGGTGGGTGTGAATGTTAGGTCAGAACAGCAGTTTATAATATGCAAAACTCAAGAGGGGCCCAGCATTGGAAGTGTGTGGCAGTGTGCACTGATACTGACTGGGGGTCATGGTGTGCCATGTGAAATGGGAAAGAGGGGCATAAACTCAGTCTGGGCCAGGTTGAGCGTGAAGTGCCAAGGGCTCTTCTGTTAGCTGAGTGTGAGGTCTGAGAGGGCACTGGCATGGAGAAGATGGGAACACCAGGCAGCATGTACTTTTTCTATGGGAGAATTAATAGAATCCAGTCCTTTCCATTTGAAAGTTAGTTGCATATGCTGATTTCAAAGTCTTTGGGTACATTTGGCAGAAAATGACCACTTAGAATTTGCGTTATGACATTATGATGTAGGAAAAGTTCTTATAAAATATACTGTCTTCTTGAAAAGATTCGAGTCCTCAGTCAAAAACAAACAAACAACCAAATGAACTCTAAATTGCTTTTTTAGATCAATATTGAAAGTCTATTTCTCTACAATTACCATTATATAATTTTGTTTTATAGTTTGAGTGAGACGAATTTCATTAAAATAGCATATTTTATTCTCCAAAGCATAGGAGAGCAAGAAGGAACACTTACTCATTTTTGTCTCTAGGGTTCTGTCTCTAGTTTCCACCCTGGGAGTGAATCCATTTTCTCTTTTGCCCTGCCAGTATTCTGTCGCAGATTCTCTTCGTTCTCCATTATTTCCTGTTTGCTTATCTTCCTCCCACACTGATTTAAGCTAAAAGGCAGAGGCTCTACCCCAAGGTCAGTGCAATGTCTGTGACCCAGCAAGTTCCTTATAAATACGTGGACAGCAGACAAAATCGTGACTACAGAAAAGCAACCCACACCTGGATGGAAACTAATTGGAACAATTAAAAATCAAAGAAATGTGGTTTGCACTGCTCTCGCTCATCCTAGAGGGGAATGGTGTGAAGACAGTCGCGTTCACTACCTCATTATTTCAAGAATTCAAAGTGCTCTCAGGTCAGCCTGATCCACCCTGACACCTTGTTATCAATTTCAGAACTGTTTAAATGAGGGACACAGGGAAGGGAAAGTCAGAGACTGGCATCAATTACTTAGACTAGGAAAGAACTCATTGATGACTTGTCAACATTTTTCCTATTGTTTCTTTGAAGACTGTACATATGGTTTGCGGGTTTAATTATACCGCACAATATAGTCATACAAAAGTGACACAAGACTGTTCTCGTTTGTCAATTAACACCGGCAGGCACTCTGGACACTGCAATTAAATCACACATGCAACACAGGCTTCGGTGATTTCCTCTTCCCAGAAACCCATTTGATATTCAGAGGATCCAACCTCAGTTTCTGCCAAAGATTTATTTTACCACAAGTTATTATCCCACAAATTACAAAATCATTCATATATAAATTTGGGTAATGGTTTTATTTTACTAGAACATAGAAATACAGCTATGGATATTCTCATATGAAGGCTAAATTGCCTAGAGATTTAACAAAACATAGCACACAATAAAAATTGTAATTAAAAATCATGATCTGCATTTTCCTTGTTGCTAAATGAATATCTAGCATTAAACATTATCTATTCCTGAATTGGAGCTACGAGCAGTTAAAGAAAGATCTGGGGATAAGCCAGTGTGGGACCCACATGCTCTAAACTCTTTGTGGTTTTCAGCACAAACCATAAACAGGATAAAGTCACAGACCTCTTCATGTTGACGCCCTAGAATTATCTGGACTATTTTATGGAGGGGTCAGAAGGCACACTATAAAACCAGTGTACAGAGATATAAAATAAGAGGAAAAATGAAAAACAAGTGAGAATCAAAGGGATCTGATACTTCCCTTCTCTCAGCTTTGCTTGACCTTCTTTCAGAGCTTGCTTGGTCTTTGCAAATACGATGCTTGTTGTTTTCTTTATGAAGTTAGCATCTCTTGGTGAGACACTTCCGGGTTCATAATTTAGGAAAGGAAAGTATAGCATTGCCACCACTGTCTCCCATGCACCTTGTCACCACCATCAGCATTTCTCTCAGCTCCTGCACTGCTCTATTTTTGCTCACTGTGTGCAAGGGTCAGCCTTGTTTTTCACATACCCTTTCCTATATTTCCTAATGGAGACCTCATAGGATCAGGACTGTTAGCACTTGCCTGATAAGGCAAAGGAAACATTCAGAAAGGTCCAACAACTTATCCAGTGAGCCCAGGGAGACTGAGTTTGACTTTGGCTCTGAAGCCCACCCCTTTCTAACTGCTGGTCAACACTGCTTCCCCTGAAGAAATGTCAGCACAAGGTTCTAAAGGTCTGAAAAATAAACAGCTGCAAATCATGTTCCACATTTTTTCTGAAATGAGTGTTTCCACAATGCTGAAACAAACAGTTGAAAATAGGGCTTGTGCTGCTTCTCTTCACACTCAATTCAATTTAGTTACAGAATTCAGATTATTTTTGATTACAATTTCAGCATTTTGGGAAACCAACTATTTAGAACTGTACATCTGTAAGAACAATGGAGCAGTTACATTCCATTTTCTTTTGTTATTCTCCATTTACTAAAATACTCAAAGTGATCAAAACATTTTTGTTTTCCTCCAGAATAAAAAAAAAAAAAGCTCCATTTGCCCAGCTCTTTCTCATTTAGTTTCAAAAACTATAATAAATAAAACTGTTGATACAGCATTTTGGAAGCTGTAGGGGACAATTACGTTCCCTGCAAAGTAATTTCTTAATATGCTGCTTCCATTGTAAGTCACAAATCCACACAGTTTGCATCAAATCACGGGGCATCTACACTGAAATATGTTGTTACCATCATCCTTTGGGACTGCTCAGGTGAGCTGATCTATTCACATGTGCCATTTTTGACTGGTGTAGACTCAATGGAAATAATGCAAGAGCAGCAGGCCTCGTTTGTCAATTGTGTTCTCCGCCCACAGTGTAAAAGTAGGTGAACAGCAGGTCCCTGCCTTTGCAGCCCTCAGTGGCTATGCCACATGGCTGTTAGCCCCATGGCAACTTCATCCTGCTTTGAACAACCATCTGTAGTTAGAAAGTCTTGCATGTGGGCACACACGCTGTTCAGGCTGCTCTTGATGTCATGATTGTCTTCATGGCATGAGGCTTCTCAGGAAACTCAATTTAGATACAGAGGATAAGTTGAAAACCCAATCAACTATGATTTCCACCAACAAATAAAGCCTCATCCTGACTTGTCTCAGAATAGATCAAATGACTAGGTCAGGCAGGTTAGTTTATGTAGTTTTCTCTCAACATTTCTTTTTTTTTCTTTTTGGTACCAGGGATCAAACCCGTGACCTTGCGCTTTTCTCTCAACATTTCTGCCAACATAGGTAGAATAGCCATTTAGCTCAAGCTTCAGGATTTTCCTATTAAAAATAATAACTTTTGTCTACAGCAAGAGCAGCAGCAGGTAACAATGGTTTGGGTATGTACTAAACCAAGGCACTTTATATGTATTTTTAAGTTGAACTTTTACAACAAATTTGACAGGTAAGGGCTTCTTTTGAGATGGGAAAGTGGAGGCACAGAGAAGATAGGCAACTTGTCCAGAGACACAGAGCCAGTACTTGGTTGGCTGTTTGATGTCAGAGCTCAACCTCTGATTGCTATGCTTACCTGACTTTATTTTCTCCTGGTCTTACATTGGCCTTTTCTGCCCCTCTCCCTCTAAATGAATAACTA
>RJWT010036274.1:0-13291 GCA_004365215.1 Cuniculus paca | reverse complement strand
CCGGGCATGGTGGTGTATACCTGTAATTCCAGCACTCAGGAGACTGAAGTTGAAGGATCATGGTAAGTTTGAGGCCAGCCTCAGCTACATAGTAAGTCCAAGGTCAGCCTGAACCACATGAGGCCCTATTTCAAAACATACACACACACACGCACACACACACCTAGATGCTTATCTGTCTCATCCCTTAGTAGCATGAAACCATTTGACAGGTGAATTGATTGAGAATACTAATGTCAATTCATATATTAAATATCAGTAGAGGTTAATTTTTCAATTTTAAGAAAACATATGAAAGTACACAATCTAATAACCTTTCACATAGAAATAATCAGTTAAACCAACTGTTTTGTTATGACTAAAGGAGAAATACTTACTCTGAGCCCAGAAAAGTAATATGTCACACCCACTATTGCTCTTCCTTAAATCAGCCCCATGTTTCAAGTGCTACACTTCCTGTTGCCAAATTATGTTAGGTTAAACTGTAAATTGTAGTTTTATAGGTCAGCAGTAGTCTAACAGTAGTAAATTCAGAGATTCACCTTAATATATCATTTAGGATGCACTCAACTGACAGTAAAAGAAACAAGAATTGATATAAACAATACAGAAACATACTGTAAAGCTATCAATGAACTCAGAATTGACTATACATCTTGATAACCAAGGTTGGAAAATAGGCAGAAACTGAAGGAGGTAAAACAGAGTAAAGATCATGTCATAGGGTTAAACTACTACTGGCGTCATTCCCATTGGACACTTGATGTTACTCTTACTTCTTCCACCATGAGTGGTCACTCAGTGCTAGAATGTTGCACTTTTGAAACTTTTAGCCATCTCCTAAACTCTGAGTTTTGCTCCTTTGTGCATTTCCTCAAAGTTGAGGCTGGACTGTTAAGCCTTAACCCATGTTTATGAACATTCTTCTAGGGTGATCAGATACAGTGAAAATAAATGTTTATCTCAGATACACATAAAATAATGAACAAATTAAATTAAAATGTTAACATTGATTTTGAAATTTTAATTCCATTTTTAAGCTTATTTACACCTATTTTTGTTTTCACTATTATTGTAACATATTTGTATGTATTAACTTAACAATCCAGAAGAAATTAAACTTTAATTTTAAAAACAGAAAAGCATAGACTTAGGATTTTATTATGCATTAAGGCCACACATTTGGACTCAAAGTAAAGCTTGGCATTTAGAAACCTATAATCATGAGTCAAAAACCTGGTTAAAAAAGTAAAAACATCCAAGACCACACTGTATTTTGCCATGAATTACTTTTCAACACATGTATGAAAATGTGTTTGAAACATAAAAAATTCTCATTGTGATTTTTAAGTGTTTTGTTTGTTACAAGTGGTCTTATTTTGTGCTTTGTCAAATGTGTTTGTGCTTTTAATGATTTGTTTCTGGAAATTATTGAAGGTGAAATTGAAATGTAAAATCCAAGCAAAATACAATAATGTTAATATTAGAAAGAATTTTTTAAAACCCACAAACACTGTATCTTTCCCCCTCAACATATTTGGCAAATACATAAATAAATGTATAAGTGATTACAGAGTTTATTCATTCTATTCAACAAGTATTTTTAATGTAACTACTCTGTGGGGCCAATGTAGAAGGCAGTGCTGAGTAGTACAAATGTAAATAAGATTTTTGGATGTAATGAGAAGTGGTATGATAAGTGATATAGATCTTGGTTGGAGACCCAACTCTGTCACTTGCTGGCTGTGCCATTTGAGTTTTTTTGCTGTTTCTGTTTTGTTTTCATTTTTGGAGACAGGGCCATGCTTTTATTGCCCACCCTGGCCTTGAGCTTCTGGGCTTAAGCAATCCTCCTGCCTCAACCTTCCAACCAGCTAGCTCTGCAGGTGTGTGCCACCATGCCCAGCTGACTGTGTCACAGAGGGCAAGGGTTGCTTAACCTCAGTGAGACCTCTGTGAAAAACAAATAGGGATACTAATACCTGTACTAAATGGGGTATTAGCCTGGGGATAAGAGGAAAGGAAAAGAGCCAATGATAACTGAATACAAAGTAATATTCTTGAGATAAATGTTTACAAGCATCAGTTAAAATTACAAACTATATGTACAGTGTGGGAGATAGAAGGAGATGACTGGTAATTCTTAGGAGCACAGTGATTACTTTGTGAATTCCTAAAGAGATGTATCAGCCAGAATCTGGCTAGAACCAAATGGCCCACTGACTAAGAAAACCAAGGAAGGTTTAATGGGAAAACTATTTAAGAGAGTGTGGGCAGGGCTAAAAGAAACTAATAAAGGGTGATGTTCTGTGGGGCAAGCAATAGTGGAGAGTCTAAAGGGACAAAAGCAGTTGGCAGTAAATAACATCCGGAGATCTGTAACTGCAGGAGAGGGTCACCTAACTCAGCTGTAGCCTTCACTAGAAGCATCCATTGGAGACAGACCAGGAAATAAATTCTGGGTTTCACTTCCTTCCTAATGTTACATCTCCTGGTAGGGCCTCCTACTGGTTGAGTACAACTAGAATTTAGATGGGAAGAGGTACCATTTATAAGATCCATAAGGGTCACCCCTGGGACAAAAAGAAGGATACAGAAATATGAAAAATGGATCTGGATGGAAAAAGGAAAATGTCTGACACAGGATGTATAGAAATAAAAAAATGAGCTGGGTATGGTGGTGCATGCGTGTAACCCCTGCACTCTGGGAGGCTAAGTGAGGAGAATCAGAAGTTTGAGCCCAACTTGGACAAATTAGTGACTCAGTGAGAACTTGTCTCAAAATTTAAAAGTATGTTTTTTTTCTAAAGGGCTAGGGAAATAGGTCAATACAAAGCCCTGAGTTCAATCCCCAGCACTGAAAAAACAAAAACGAAAACAAACCCAAAAAAAACAAAATAGCAAAGAAAAAGAAAGAAAAAGAAAATGCATATGTTCACCTGTGAGATCAAATAGCTTTAATCCACTATTTTGTAGATTCTCACTTTCTGAGAAAGGATGATAGCAGGCTGGCCTGACTTTACTTTAATACCTGCCCTGTTGTAAATTGTAAGCTCATGGCCTACTTGGTGATTAAATTGTTAAATAATGAGCACTTAAGATTTTTTTTTTTCTGGTACCGGGGATTGAATTCATGACCTTGCACTTACCAGGCAAGCGCTTAGGCACTGAGCTAAATCCCCAGCCCTTGTCTTTTTGAGACAGGGTCTTGCTATGCCATTCAGGCTGGCCTTGAGCTCACTTTGTAGCCCAGGCTGGTCTCGAACTGGCAATGATCCTCCTATCTCAGCCTCCCAAGTGCTGGAATTACAGGCGTGTGCCACCACACCCGGCTTTTTGAAGATTTTTTATTTTTTAATCAGTATATTTTTGCAGTACATGATGATAACATTCTCCACAGGGAGTTGGTACATGTACATAATGCATCTCAATTCTTTTTTTTTTTTTTTGGTACAAGGAATAGAACTTAGGACCTTGTGCTTTCCTGGAAGGCACTTATTCCTCTGAGCTATATCCCCAGCCCCTCAATTCTTTTTTTATCCCCTTCTACCCCACTCCATCTCTTGATCCCTACCAATTTGCAAAAGATCTGTCTCTTTATTTCCTATTATTTTTTATTTTGCTCTTTATTTATATTTAAGATAACCCTTGTTATATTTAAGCTTCTTTGTTTGATTTATTTCACTTAACATTGTGGTCTCAAGGTACATCCATTTTCCTAAAAATGATTAAAGTTTATCCTTTATGGCAGAGTAGTACTCCATTGTGTATAAATATCACATTTTCTTCATCTGTTAGTGGACATACAGGCTGCTTCCAAGATTTAACTCTTATGAATTATGCTGCTAAAACATGAGTATTCATGTGTTAGTGTAATATTATGTCTTTAACTCGTTCAGGAAAAATATTTGAAAGGGGAATAACTGGGTTAAGTGGAATTTTTGGTTTTAGTTTTTTGAGCACTCTCCAAACTGATTTCCATAATGGTTGTACTAGTTTATGTTCCCACCTACAATATAGAAGGGTACCTTTTTCCCTGTAACCTTGCCAGCATTTGTTATTTGATTTCTTTGTGATAGCCATTCTTTTCTGGAGTCAGATGGAGATGTTGAACATTTCTTTGTATTTATTATGTATATATCCTTCTTCTTTTGAGAAACTTCTGTTTCAGTTGCTCACCTTTTTACTGGGTCTTTAATTTCATGAATATCTAATATTCCTGAGTTATGTATATATTCTAGATGTTAGTCTTTTGTCAGAGAAATAACTGCCAAAATTTTTTTCCCATTCTATAGGTTGTCTCTTTGCTCTGTTGTTTCCTTTGCCACACAGAAGCTTTTTAATTTGATATGACCCCATTTGTTGTTCTTGATGCTATTTCTTTTGGTACTGGGATTCTGTTTAGAAAGTCCTTGCCTATGTTCATGTCTTCAAGAATTTTATCTATTTTATCTTTCAGCAGATTGTTTCTGTTTTAATATTTAGAACTTTGATCCATTTTTATTTAGTTTAGTACATGACAAGATATATGGGCCTAGATTCAGTCTTCTACATGTGGTTAGCCAGTTTTCCCAGTCACTTATTTAAAAAGCTGTCTTTCCCTCAGTGTATGCTTTTGGACCTTTTGTAAAAAATCAGATAACTCAATATGTCTGTGGTTGTTCCTGCATCCTCTACTCTTCCTCTGATCCACATGTCTGGGGTTTTTTTTCATATTTTTTTATTTCAAAGAGAAAGTAAAATCAAGAAGTAAATAAAACAACAACAAAGGCAAAACAATAACAAACAATAATGATATAGGATTTCAAAACAAGATGATAGGGGTTTAACAATGGTTTTTATATTGCATATTGTTATCTTCAAAATAGTTGCTCAGGTTACCAGATATAGGCATGCAAGATTGATCAAACAATATAATTTCTCTTTGAGCAGTTTCTTTCCCTTCACATATCTGCTTTTGTGCCAGTACCATGCTGTTTTTATCACTGTAGCTTTGTAATATAACTTGAAGTCTAGTCTTATGATGCTTCCTGCTTTGCTGTTGTTACTCAACATTGCTTTTGCTAGTCTCAGTCTCTTGTGGTTCTACATGAAATTCAGTATTGTTTTTTCTAGTTCTATAAGGAATGCTTTGTTGTTGTTTTTTAATTTCAGTTTTTTGTTTTTTGTTTTTTTTGACACAGAATCTTGCTATATAGTTCAGGCTGGCCTTGAACTTACTTATGTAGCCCAAAATGACTTCACACTTGTGGTATCCTCCTGCCTCAGCCTCCCAAGTGCTAGAATTACAGGTGTGCACCACCATGCCCAGCTCTGTATGACCATTTTTTTACAATATTGATTCTGCTTATCAATAAATAAGGGTTATCTTTCCATTTCCTTCCATCTCCTTTTTCAGAGTACCATAGTTTTTGTTGTGGAGGTCTTCCACTTCCTTGGTTAGGTTAATTCCTAAGTATTTAACTTTAAAAAATGGTATCATGAATGATATTGTTTTTCCTAAATTGTTTCTCAATGAGTTCATTACTGATATATAGGAAAGCTATTGATTTTGTGTGCATTTTGTATCCTGCTATGTTGGTGAATTTGGTTATTAATTCTAGGAGTCTTTTAGCAGAATTTTTTGAGTCTTCTATGCAGATCAGGTCATCTGCAAATAATAATAATTTTACTTGTTCCTTTCCTGTACATATCCATTTTATTTCTTTCTCTTGCCTGATTGCTCTGGCTAATGTTTCAAGTTAAGCAGGAGTGCTGATAGTAGACAACCTTGTCTTACCCCTGATTTTAGAGGAAAAGCTTTCAGTATTTCCACATTTAATATGAAGTTAGCAGTAGGTTTGTCATAAATGGTTTTTATCAGATTAAATTAAGATCCTTCTACACCCATTTTCTTTGGAATTTTTTTTTTGATCATGAATAGACATTGCATTTTGTCAAAGGCTTTTTCTCCATTAATTGAGATGGGCATGTGGTTTTTGTCCTTGCTTCTGTATTACCCAACTTTTTCTAAAAGTCTCCTGCTCACTCAGTGAAGAAATGGTTCATCTCAAAAGCTAGATAATCCATTGTGGAGCTTGGATTCTGATGACCTGTCTTAGTTTGTTTTTTCTCATTGCTGACACAAAATACCTGACACCCAAAGTTAAAGGAGGAAAGGCTTATTTTGACTCACAATTTATAGAAGTTTCAGTTCATAGTTGGCTGGCCCTATGCAGGGTGGCAGGTTAGAAGGGCATTGCAGAGGAAAAAGAGTTCATGACAAGCAGAAGGCAGCAAAGCATAAAAGTAGTGAAGAACTAGCAGCAAGCAGTGACAACTGATAACCCTAATTTGGTCCCTTGTATTCTATCCAGGCTACCCACCCTTAGAGCAGGTAGCACTCATACCCAAGGTGGGGTAGCCTTAATGCTAGCATCACACCGTGAATCAATCCCAGCATCACACACCCTAGATTCAGCCACCTCTGGAAAGCTCCACCCATAGCCACATGAGACTTTGA
The DNA here is from genome assembly GCA_004365215.1 of Cuniculus paca. Lineage (NCBI taxonomy): Eukaryota > Metazoa > Chordata > Mammalia > Rodentia > Cuniculidae > Cuniculus > Cuniculus paca. The sequence goes on along the minus strand of RJWT010036274.1, from coordinate 6,789 downwards.
GGGACATCTAGATACAAGCCATAACATGACCATTACTGCATCCCCTGCTACTCCTCATTGTTGTGGACCCTATAGAAATGAAGCTTATCTTGCCCCTCACTCCTTTTTCTGTATGCAGTTTCCCTCCCACAAAATGTTTAACATCAATTACATGGAACCAGAAATTGAGATTCTTAGGTTAAAGTTATGAAGCCTGCACTGTGAAGATTTTTGTAGGAAGCAGGCAGGCCTGAAGACAACGACACAGGTAGTAGTTATGATGAGGAGGAGGAGGAAGAGAAAGAGGAGGAAGAGAAGAAGGAGGAGGAAGAGGAAGAGGAAGAGGAGGAAGAGGAGGGGAAGAAAGGGGATGAGTAGTATAAACTCCTTGAGGTCGAAGAATAGTTTATTCATTCTTATGTTGCCAAACTATCTGGAAGAATGCTTTGGTCATATTGCAATGGCAAACAAAAACACCCAAATGTCACCCAGGATTTAGAAGTAGATTTATTTAACGTCGATGGGCACTGACCTCTAGAAAATGTCCAACCTTCAAGGCTCAGGGAGGGAGGTTTTCATGGGGTTTGCAAGCAAGAAGTAAAGTACTTGGCTGTCTTTGACTGGGTCTTACAATATACATCATAGGGACCACATATGTGTCACAGTGACCAACCATTTCTAAGAAACAGAGGTAACAGGAACTGGAGGTTACCTGGGCAACTAATAGAAACTGAAGTATGCTGCTTATTGGGGGGGGCATTTTCTGGTGTAATACGAAACATTTAATGAATGCTGTCTGAATCAAGCTGTTAAAAAATTTCCAACAAACTTCAGAGCTGAAAATGATTCATGAATCTAAGTCCCTTTTGAACAGATGAGGAAAGTGAATATTAATCAGGCAAAAGGGCAGTGCTGATCACATCACACAGAGAAGGAAAAGCAATTAGAACCAAATATGGGTGTTTACTAATAGTGTTGGGGGAAAAGGGAATGGAAATGCAATTTGTTGACAAGCCTGGGATCACTGAGTCTCAACTCTTGAATTTTCCTATAAATTTCTCAGATATTTTCTATGCTGGTGTTAGTCTTCTGACCTAGTTCCTTATCATGTATTATTACCATGTGTCACCAACAAAGATAATCTAATCCACTGTGCTAAGTTTACAATAGAAGAAAGTTACTTTTTCTAGATCTTAGAAGGTATGTATGTTGCTCCTTCTAACTGAGCTATTTTCAAGTCTTGCCCAAAGAATAATGAAATTATAATGTATGGACAAACATGGATGCTGCCTTCCCTTTCCTGTACTTCTCTACAACTAGGATAGCTATGGGACTTGGTTCTGGCCAATGCAACCTAGTTGGAATTCTACTAGTAGCAACTGGAAATACTTTTGCTTTCCTAATAAATAGAGCAGATATAACCTTTAGCTTTTTCACCTCCTTTTTGTTTGCCTTGCATATAAACCTGTTACCTAATGGAGTTATGGAACTATATTGCAACTGTGAGATAATAAACATGTAATCAAAAGTCAGCATGCTAAAGATGGTAGAATACATAGAAATAGTCTGTGCTAACGTTCTGTTTCTGGAGTATGATAGAACTGTTGAATACTTTCAGACATCAGAAAAAATAGTTAAATATGCTGTTTTAGTTACCTCTCATCACTGGGACTGAATACTCAATACTCATAGCTTAAAGGAAGGAGGAATTTATTTTGACTCACAGTTTGTAGAGGTTTCTGTCCACAATCTTGGTTGGTTCCAAGGGAGGTCTGCATAGCAGAGGGTCATGACAAAGAAGAATTGCTCATGGCATGGTAGGCATAAAGCAGAGCTAGATCAAGGGAGGAGAGAAGGAGATAGACCCTTCCAGGCCACATCCCTAAGTGACCCATTCCTCTGATCAGGCTTCACCTCCCAACATCACCTTTAGATATAAACTCATCAATGGACTAATCCACTGATAAATATCATGCCCCCATGATCCAACCCCCCCCAAAGCCACACTTATGAGCACATGAGGCTTCAGGGGGACATCTAGGTATAAACCATAGCCTACTATTCAAAAAAAATATTAAAAGATAACCTTCAAAACCAGAGAAAAAATATATAACCTTCACATTGGTGAAAAGAAAGGTGAGATGATGGAAATTTTTACAAATCTATTCAAAACCTAGAAAGGAGAAAAAAAAACAGAAATGTAAATACCCTTCTCTAAATTTCTTATAGAAAAATCTATTAGGGAAGCTACAGTGACTGGCACAAGGAGGGTCCCAAATGGGTTCTTGCTCATGCCATTGACCCAGACCTGCAGCAACTGACCAGAGGAGAGTCTGAAGCCAGCTCCCGCTCCCTCCATTGATGGGAATCAGAGATTGAAGACCTCCAGGAACTCCAGTGACCCAGGAGGACCCAAACTAGAGTATAGAGCACTCAAGAAGGACAGGCAGGACTTGTGACACAGAGAAATCTGAAGCAACAGTAACAATTCCAACCAGCAGGTGGTAAGTGAGGTGAGCCAGTATGGGAACAAAGACATGCACAAAGAAGTGGGTGAGAAGGGCCCCCATTTTTAAAAATTTTCCCCCTTTTTTTTCTTTTCTTTTTTCTTTTTGAAATGGCTGGGGAGAACTCTAACCACAGAAAACTAACCCTATTCCCCAAATCTAGAGATAAAGATCAGACCCAAACTCAGTACAAATTCACCTGCAATCTTGGCTAGAGTACACATTCTGGGATCAGATTTGGACCTTTGACAGAACTGTAGACACTAGAGGAATCTTACTATTTTTATTTTTCTCTGTCTGATGGGTGTTCCTCTTGGTAGTCAGCTAGGTTAGTGTGTTTTGTTTTTGTTGTTGTTTTTTGTTTTTTCCACTTTCTTTTCTCTGTTTTACCCTGTTTCTTCTTTCTGTATGTTTGTTGTTTTCTTCTCTGTGTGTGGTTATTTTTGTTTCCTGTTTTTTCTTTTTCTTCCCTTTTTTCTTTCTTTTATTTTTCTTTTCTACCTTCTTTTCTCTCCCATTCACTATTTAAATCTCTAAACCTTCTCTTTGTATTATTCTACTCATCCTTTTCCTTGATTTTATGAGTCATGTGATTAAATATGTCTCTTCTCTTTCTGATTCACTTCAACACTCCTAAGCTTTCTCTTCCAACCCCTTCCTCTTGTATCCTACAATTCCCCAAAAGTTGGATGATCACTGTACACACCACACACTTGCTCCTACTATATTTAACCTTATCCACTCTTCATCCTACTCCCTATTCCACTGAAACACCCATATAACAGGGTAAAATCACTCTACTCAGTGTAAAAACATTGTATACAAGTTCATGGTATATGTTACATTATATTATATGACTATAGAACTTGCTCCTATGGTTAGAGAAATCAAGCTAATAATTACCACAGTCTGTCACCATAGCCAGGCTGTGTTTGAGTCTATGGTTATTGCTAACTGTACCACTTTAACCAGGATGCCATCTCTGTTATAATCAGTTTTTCTCCCCTGTGTGATAACACTGTGATTACAAGGAGTCATAGCCATCATCATAATCCAGTACCAAGGGAATGGACCTTGAGTCAAATTGATAGCAACCACATAGTCTTAATATATTAGGAAGGTAAGTTCATGGGATAGACATAGGGACCAAAAACAACCTATATCTAGAAAACAACCTGAGGAACAGACATCTCCTAGGAAAATCTGGACACCAAGGATAAAACTATGTAACATAAGAAATCTACAAGCATCAACACAGAAAACAAAATAAAATAAAAAATAGAAAGTGACAAGAGGAAGAAGCAAAATGCAGCCCCAAATGCCCAGCCCACCCAAGACAAGTCCAGAGCACAAAACAATAGAAGAAATCAGAAGCCAACCACTGGAATTTTCTGAAACGATAGCAGCAGAAGTGAAAAAACAAATGGAAGGGGCATTAAAAAATAATTTCCAAGGTAAAAAAGAAATGATGATCAAAATGAACAACATTAAAGCAGACACAGATAAAAAAAATAGCCTCAGGAAAACAATAGAAGCTATGAACGCCCAACATAAAAAAGAAATGGAATCAAAGAAACAGATCCAAACAGAAATCCAGGAGGTTAAAAACTCCACTGAAAGTATATGCAACAGACTGAATGAAAATAAGGATAAAATATTAATTCTAGAAGACAAGATTGTGACTAGCAACCACGAAAAGAAAGATATATTAAAAATAACAAGAAACCATAAAAAATCAATCCAACAGCTACAAGATGGAGTAAAGAAGAACAACATAAGTTTGACTGGAATCAGTGAGAAAGCTAGAGATGTGCAAAAACTATTAAAAAAAAAAACCTTTTCCCAGAAATAATGGCAGAAAACTTCTTAAACATGAATAAAGAATTTGACATACAAATAAGCAGATAGAACTCCAAATAGTCATGACCAAAATAAATCTACATCAAGGCATATAATAATCAAGATTCCAGAAATTCAGCACAAGAACAGAATACTAAAATAGCTAGAGAAAAGAAACAAATCAACTATAAAGGAAAGCCCAACAGAACATGGCAGATTTCTCAACACAAATGCTCAAGTCAAGAAGAGCTTGGAGTATTTCAAACCCTAAAAGAAAACAATCTTCACCCCAGATTGATGTACCCTGCAGAACTATCCTTCAAAATCAATGGAGAAATAAGATACTCCCTTGACAAAGAACAACTGAAGAAATTCATGACCACCAAACCAGTTCTTTAGAAGGCTCTGAAAGATATATTAGAAAGAGAAAATAAAGACCATAGCCACAAGACCAACAGTAGAAAGAAGGCACCAGGCAGGGCAAGCAATTAAACAAAGGAGAAAGAGAATCAACAACAGGAAAATAACATGAAAAAGATACACCAACACCTATCAATTCTAACCATCAATATAAATGGTCTCAATTCAACAAAAAAAAAAAAAACAGACTGGCAGAATGGATCAAGAAACAAGATCCAACAATATACTGCACTCAAGAAACACATTTAATTCATAAAGAAATTCATAGACTAAAAGAGGCTAAAAAACAGTACTCTATGCCACAGAAACCCCCCCCAAAAAAGCAGGGGTAACTATTCCATTTGCAGACAATTTAAACTTTAAGCCAAACTGGTCAAAAGAGACAAAGAAGGTCACTACATACTTGTTAAGGGAAAACTCCAAGAGGAAGAGATAGCAATCATAAATATATATGCAACAAATACTGGTGCATGCACCTACCTAAAACAAATATTAATGGATGTGAAAATTCAAATAAGCACTAATACAGTTGAAGTGGAAGAACTTAATACCTTACTCTCACAGATAGATTGATCAACTCGACAAAAATCAACAATGAAATATAAGCATTAAATCAAGCCTGTGAACAAATGAACTTGATAGATGTCTAAGAGTGTTCCACCCCAAAACATCAAAACACACATTCTTTTCAGCTGCACATGAAATACTCTCCAAAACAGACCACATATGAGCCCATAAAACATGCTTGAGTAAATGTAGAGGAATGGAAATCATCCCATGCATACTATCTGACTGTCGTGCTATGAAACTGAAATTCAAGAGCAAAAGGAATCACAAAGGTACATAAACATGTGGAAATTAAACAACATCCTTCTGAACAACCAGTGGGTCACAGGGTCACAGAGGAAATTAAAGACAAAATTGAACAGTATCTGCAATCAAACCATAATGCTGAAACAACATGCTGGAATTTATGGGATGCAATTAAAGCAGTCCTATGAAGGAAATTTATAGCAATGAACTCTCATATCAGGAAAGCAGAAAGAGCTCAAATAAACAACCGAATGTTGAACCTCAAACTTCTAGAAAAAGAAAAACAAATCACACCCAAAGCTGTACAAGGGAGGAAATTATAAAGATAAGAGCAGAATTTAATGCAATTGAGGCTAAGAAAACAATAAAAAGAATCAATGAATCAAACAGTTTGTTTTTAGAAAGTATAAATAAATTTCATAAACCACTACCCAACCTGTTCAAAAAGAGGAATGAAAAAACACAAATTCAAGCAATTAGGAATGAAAAGGGAAAACCACAACACATACTAAAGAAATTCAGAAGATCATCAATACCTATGATGAAAACCTATATTCTAATAAGATGGAAAACACAGAATAAATGGACAGATTCCTAGACAACAATGAACTGCCAAAACTAAATCAAGAAGATATAAAAATTCTAAATAACCTGACATCAGTCAATGAAATTGAAAATGTAATTAAAAATTTACCAACAAAGAAGAGCCTAGGCCCATTGGATTCACTCTTGAATTCTACAAGAAATTTAGAGAAAAAACCAATGCTACTAATGATGAAATTCTTTAAGGAAAGTGAAAGGAAAGCAATACTTCCAAAATCATTTCTGGAGGCAAGTATTACCTTGGTTCCAAAACCAGAGAAAAACCCAACCAAAAAAAGAAAACTACAGGCCAATTTCTCTAATGAACATATACACAAAAATATTCAATAAGATATTAGAAAACAGAATGTAGCAAATATTATACATCATAATCAACTAGGATCCATCCCAGGAAGGCAGGGATGGTTCGATATATGCAAATAAATAAATGTAATACATCATATTAATAGAACCAAACACAAAAAATCACATAATAATTTCAACCAATACAGAAAAAGCATTTGAAAAAGTCCCAAACCCACTCATGTTAGAAACCCTACAGAAAATTGGAATAGTGGGTCTTTATCTTAATCTCATAAAAGCCATCTATGACAAATCAATAGCCAACATCTTACTAAATGTACAAAAA
>RJWT010036273.1:0-13614 GCA_004365215.1 Cuniculus paca | reverse complement strand
CTTGCGTTCCCCAGCTGGGCTCTGCAGCACCAGCCACAGCCCAGTCCATTCCCAGGACTCCAGGGTGGAATCCAAGTCCAGGCAGTAACCACCCATTTAAGGCCCAAATGTTACCTCCTGGGGGATCTTTGTGTTACCCCACTCCTACAACCCCCCAAACATCTCTCAGCACCCCAACCACAACTGAAATTAAATAATGGGGAACAAAATTAGCTGCTCCCTGGAGGCCATAAGCTTTACAAGAAGTAAGACAACTTTCTCATCTTCCTCTGTATGCCAAATCCACCCTGTGCCTGTGCCATAGTTGTGTTCTGCAAATGTGGGCTGGGTAAATAAACAAAAGGCTGAACGCTTTACTCAACCTCCTACTTCTACCAAACCCACAGATTGATGCACAGACTTGATGCAAGTCTGGCAACCCCTAAAGCTACCAGGAACAAAAGGTCAGGAACTTGAGGGCTGGTATTCTAGGTGAAAGGAGCAGATTGGGCAAAAACAAGAGCAAAGTGGAAAGTGATTTTGGAGAAAGAACAGTGAGAATTTGGAAGGTATGGACAACTATTTCAAAGAGAACAGGAGACACTAAGGTAGCCACTGTTGATTTCCTGTTGTCTTGCTTTTAAGTCCTGTATTGCTTGCATTGCTCTGTTTTGATCTGCTTTGTTCTGTTTTATTTTGCTTTGTTTTATTCTCTTTAAAATCAAATTTAAAAAAAGATTAGAAAAAAAAAAAAAACAGTGAGCTTTTGGGTTTTCCTGGAGCAAGATCAAGATTCACAGGGCCATGATGCTGAACTAAGGTAAGGGTCATGCTAGGTCACCAAAGGTTCTTAAGGGTCACATTATCAGAGCCAGTCTGTGCTGATGGAAAGTGCAGATAGGGCCACAAGACAATACAAAACGTGAGACCAGAGGTCTGGAAAAAGGGTTTTGGACTAAAACAGAGGTTCCAGAGAGAGGACAATAGAGCTCACCAAGAGAAAACAGAAAGAGGAAAAATTGCACCAAACTGGAATAACTGTAGTACAGGGAAGAGGGGCTCAGGGTCTTGAGATCTAAACAAGATCCTTGAGGGAAGCTGTGTTCATGCATCACTTACTGCCTCTTCTCCATGTATTCAATCAGCAAACATTCTTTGAATGCTTCTATGTTGGACTTGTGATGGGGTATGAAAAGACCACTGAATATACCAGTGATCCTGCTTTCAGGGATATTATTAGTTGATGGAGAAAACAATTTTGATACAAAATTATAGTAGGCAGGATAACAGCCCCCAAAGATGCCTATGTCCTCATCCTCAGAAGCTGTGAATGTTACATTGCTCTGCAAAAGACACTTTGCAGATGCGATTAACTTAAATATCTGATACAGGAAGATTATCCTGAGCTCTTCTAGTGGAATAGTAGTCATACAAATCCCAATAAGTGAGAAAAGAGGCAGGAGAGGTGGAGTTAGTCAAGATATGACAGATGCAACTATCAAAGGCAGTGAGATAAAGACACCACACTGCTTGCTCTGACTTGGAGAAAGGGGCCACTGGCCAAGGAATGCATGCAGGAGCCTCTGAAGCTGGAGGAGAAGGAAACAGATCCTCCAGCAAGGATCAGTCTTTGCCAGCACCCTGACTTCATCCCAGGGAGAGGTGTTTCAAACCTCTGACCTGTAGGACTGTAAAATAATAAACTCATGTTGTTTTAAACCTCTTAATTTATGGTACTACTTTATTACCACAAAGAGAGCTGATACACACAGACACAGAGAGTTTGGTTTGGATTTGGGTTTGGGCTTGGGTTTTGATTTTCATTTTTTGAGACAAGGTCTCACTATGTAGTTCTAGCTAGCCTTGAACTCAATTAGATAGCCCAGGCTGGCCTCCGATTCATGGCAATCCTCCTGCCTCAGCCTCCTGAGTACTGGGATTATAGAACATGTGCCACCACACCCAGTTCACAGTTAAGACAACTGTAGAATCTCAGAGAAATGCCATGTCTGGTCATCCAGGTTGCACACTACCCAAAAGTAGCCAGCAAAGGAAATCAGTGGGGTTGAAATACACCCCACACTCTGCCTGCTAACCCATGAGCCCTTATGAGGACTGTGTTTTGGCAGGGGTACAGGAAGCTCCTTTCTCTATTATACATATTGGCTCTTTCCATTTGCCAAAAGATGTTGGCCACCCAGGATAAGGGAGGGAACTTTTCATAACTTGCAAAGGGGCTACACAGGCAAGTGTGGCCCTGGTAGGAGACTTTGACTTTTCCTAAGGCAATCTGGGAGGCCCTCATAGAGAAGGCCATATCTGATCACATGTGAAAAAGGAGCGCCATTCCTAGAAAAGCAGAGAGCACCGAAATCTAAGAGAGCCTGAAGCAGTTGGAGAAGAGGAAGATGGTCCCCCCAGCTGGAACACCAGGAATACAGGTGACAAAGCACAGGTGCCAAGAGCAGCTTAAAAGGATGCAGAGTGTGAGGGGCCTGTTGGATGTTCACAGGGGAGAGATCCAGGAGGTGACTCAGTGCCCACATCTGGAGCTCTGGCAAGAAGGCTGGCCTGTCCCACAGATCTCCTGATGCCACTCAGAGCATCCAGCTTGGCAAACTCAGAATTCCCACAGCCCAGCCCCAGAGACTTCTGCCGCACGGCTCTGAAGGGCTCCTGGCTGTCCCACGACATGCTTTTAGGGTCCAGGAGTGAGTCTGACCCACAGTGGCTCCATTTCCCAGCACTTAGCCCCAAGACAGGTATTGATGGTGCCTTGACCCTCCCTAATATATTGCCACAAGGTGACGTGGGCCAGTCCTGCATTCCCAGTCAGGCCACGGCCCCTCCTTGTGCCTGAGCAAAGAACAAGAAAAAACCATCAAGCTGGGCACTAGGTTTGCGATACAAATGGCAGTAAGTTGTTTTCAGGAGGCAAATGGGCCCCCATAGACTAATGGCTATCTGTGGCCTCCCCCAACCCATGAGCACCCCTCCCCCAGGCCTGGCCCAGCTGCAGTTGCTCCAGCTGCCCCGCCTAGCCCTTTTGCTGACAGTATAACCTTCAGGAACCTGAAATTCCTGAGTGGTCCCCAGAGCTCAATGCATCTTGAAAGAAAATTTGTGTAATGTCATTTCAGGCTGTCCCTAATCCAGAATTATTGAGGGGGGGCCGGGACATGGGAATTGCCTCTGACACTTGACAAATACTTGGCTTTGTGTAAATGGACAGGCTCCTGAAATAACTGCCTTTGGATGTCACATGAAGAGAAATTAATTCTTTATTAACTTCCGCAATGATAATCTAATAAACCCATCGGGCCTCCAGGCCCCGGCATTTAAAGAGCTTGGTGGTTTGGATGCAAATGTCTCCCGACCCCATTTTGCTGGGAATATGCTCCTGGAGAGGAGGAATAATCAGTTCTGGAGGTCAGATGTCAGCTCAGGGTCAAAATGAGTGACTTTCACGGCTCCACACAGACCTGCGATTTGAGAGACTCAGCCATCTCTGGGGCAAACAGCTCTTCTGTGTTTTCTGGGATGGACCCAGTTTCAAATAGGCTGTCCCTTTGTTCCCTAAAGAGTATTTTTTTTTTTAGTCATATGATTCTCTGTTTTTTGCTTAGATTTTGAGGACAACATAGCCTTCACCCACCAGATCCAAAGGACTAGTCATCCATTCTTTTTTCTACCTCCTAGATGCCTTCCCTGTGCCAGATGTGGGAACCCAAGGCCTCTGTCCTCCAGGCTTACAGTCCAGTGGGGCAACAGACAACATTTGTTGTAATGATAAACTGAAGGAAATGTTATGAGGACAAAGAATATCTGGGGAAGTGGGCATTCTGTGAGTCCCTGGTGTGGGCAGGTGGCCCAGCTGAGTGGCTTCGGGTTCTTCAGCCTAACTTCAGTGAGGTCCAGGTGCCAATCTCTGTCATCAACACTAGTAGAAACAGCAGCCTGAACACCCATCCTGGAGGCAGGAGGAGCAGCAGAGGCAGGTGATAGGGACTACAGAGACCTTCTAGAGCAGGGAAATCAGAAACCCCCAGAATGACAGAGGTAGAAGATACCAGCCTGCTCTGTTTGACCAGTTCCTGCTTGCTCACCTCTCAAAACAGGGCACTCACTACCACCCAAGGAAGCCCCCTGGGAAATTAGGGACTGCACAGGTTCTTTTTTTTTTTTTAAACAGATCAGTATGTATGTGCATGTGTGTATACAAGCATATGTGTATGTGTACACACACATGCATATGTGTATGTGTATATACACAAACACACATACACTTACAGCATGATAAAGACCCATCACATACTAGTGAAGGACTGAAGAATTATTCAATCCATGGTCCTAGATCAATGAATAGTCTAACCATATGGGATCCCATATGAATTTTAAAACTCAGTAAAAATCAAACAAAACTAGAAGAAAAAAACAGCAATGAATTGTGTTTGAAAGTAGGGAAAGAACTTTCTAAGCATAAAAACAATGGGGAAATTCAAGAAAATCAAAGACAATGAGTATGACTGCATAAAAATTTTAAATTTCTCTTTGACATAGACTCAATAATGATAATCAATACCACTTTAAAAGGGACAAAGGTCAAAGAAGATAATTCACAAAAGAAGAAACACAAATACCCAATATGCAAAGCAGAAAAATGTTCAATCATTTCCATAATCATACAAAAGCAAGTTAAAGCAGCAATAAGACACCATCATTTTCCTAACACACTGATCTTTAAAAAATTGCAATACATTGAGTATAAAATACTGCCAAGATGTGCACTTTCCCACACTGCTGACTGAGGTACACATTGTTACAACTCTCCTAGAATCCTGGCACCCTGGGAGGCTGAGGCAGGAGGATCACAAGTTTGACAATTTAGCAAAACCCTTTCTCAAAATAAAAAATAAAAAAGGTTGAAGGATATAGCTCAGTGCAAAGTCCCTAGATTAAATCCCCTTACTGAAAGAAGACAGGGATGAGGGAAGTAGTCTTTATACTAGATCTTTAGAGCATGGTTTCCAAAATAGGGTAAAATGGTATAGATCAGTCATGGAGAACCTATGGCATGCATACCACAGTAAGCTGTTTGTATCTGGTATAGACTGAGAGAAATTTATCAGACGTAGCAACCAAATACAAAACATTAGCTCTTGTTTGTATCCTAATTCAAATGAGTTGGCTCCAAGATGATAGTTTTTAGATAACTGAGAAAATTGAACATGGCAAGATATTAGGGAATTATTGCTTATTTTTGTAGGTGTACTAGTTACATCTTTGTTAAGTTTATTAAGTTATTTTGCCCTTTGAGAAGTAAGAAAACTTTCATCAGGGAAATGACACAATATCTGGGATTCAAGATATTCAAACAAAAATGAAGGCAAGGGCTAGCTAAAACTTGATGGTCAAAATAGTAATTGTTCAATTGGGTTATCATAGGGGCACCACACTGTACTATTCTCTTGTATATCTTCAATGTTTTTCTGCAACAAAAATTATTTTTAACATATAAGTTGAACTATTCACCCTTTGAGATTCTATCCTGAAGAAATTATCAGGAATGTATACAAAAGATTTATTGATAAAAATATCAACAAGAAAACTGGTCATATGAGCATAAAACAAAACTCAGTAATAAATACATATCTCACACAAATTATAACATAGCCAAAAAATGGAATACTAAGCCACTATTCTTAAAACATATTTTTAAAAACACGTTATCAGAACTGGACCCGTATCTTTCACCATACACGAGCTAAAATCAGAATGCATCAAAGATCTTATTATTAATACAGAAATGTTAAATCTAATGGAAGGTAGAATAGGTAAAACTCTTGAAGACATTGGTGTAGGCAAAGATTTTATGAACAAAACCCTGATTTCACAGTAATTATCCCAAAGAATCAACAACTGGGATCTCACCCTATTGAAAAGCTTTTGCACAGCAAAAGAAACCACCAACAGAGTGAGGAGACAACCCACAATGTGGGAGAAAATGTTTGTCAGCTATACCTCAGACAAAGGATTACTATCAAGAACATATAAAAAAACTCAAAAAAATCAGTCCTCACAGATTTAAAGACCCAATCCAAAACTGGGCATCTGAGATGAATATACACTTCTCAGATGAAGAAATACAGACAGCAAATAAATATGTGAAAAAATGTTCAACATCACTGGTCATTTGAGACATGCAAATTAAAAAAACACTGAGATTTCACCTCACCCTGGAAAGAATGGCTAGTATCAAGAAATCAAGCAATAACAAATGCTGTAGGGGCTTTGGGGAAAAAGGAACCCTTCTCCACTGTTGGTGGGAATGCAGACTAGAGCAACTACTGTGGAAATCAGTGTGACGATTCCTCAGAAAACTAGGACTAGAGGTCCCATTCAACCCAGCTATTCCCCTTCTGGGTATCTTCCCAAAAGAACTAAAAACATCATACCACAGTGATATATGTGCACCCATGTTTATAGCAGCACAGTTTTTAATAGGTAGATCTTGGAAACAACCTAAATGCCCATCAACTGAGGAATGATAAAAAAGATGTGGTATTTTTATACAGTGGAGTACTACTCAGCCATAGAGAAGAATAAGCTGGAGACTTTTATCGGTAAATGGATGCAACTTGAGACCATACTTATTAGTGAAATAAATAAGAACACATATGTAAACATCGTATTGTCTCACTAGCATGAGAAACTGAATGTAATAACATATGTATATGTGTATGTATATGTATATAAAAAATAGTTAAGATGGTTATACTACTGATTTCTCTGAGTTCAGTGAAGAGAAAGATTTGTGCTGGTATTGTTGGGACAATTGTAAGCATATATCTCATGCCCTGAGTGAACGATTTGGGCATGATAATGTGCAATGTATGTACCATTGTTGTCCTAATTGACATGTTTCAATTTTAGTGGGGTTTTTTTTGCTTTCATTCTTCTTTTTCCCTTGAAATAACATAGATTTGAAAAAAGTACATATTGATCTTTTAAAGTGTTCATATGTTGGGCTGGAGATGTGGCTCAGTGGTAGAACTCTTACTTTGCATGTACAAGGCCCTGGGTTTGGTCCCCAGCAACACAAAAATAAATAAATAAATAAATAAATAAAGTAACTTTTTAAAAAATGTTCATACGTTGAGGAGGTAAAAGCAAGAAACAAAATTGTATATTCTCTATGAGCCCAATTACCTTTAAAAAAGAATATATTTGAGCAGAAAAGAGAGGCCAAAATGTTAACTGTGGTCATCTATGAGAGGTGTAATTACAAATGATTTTTATTTGCTTCTTTAAACTTTTCTGTATGCAAAAAGGTGGGAAAATATAATTATCCTAAGGTCTGGTGCCAGAATTCTTTCTAGCTAAGAAAAAAAAAATTAAATCTGGCTTCAGAGAAATACCCAGATAATCACATGAGCTAAAAGCTGAATTCATGAGGGCCTGGCCAGACAGGGAAACAGTGTCAAGCTAAACTCCCTCTCAGGGCAACTTGGGCAAGGGTCTAGGAGCCAGGGGCTTGGAGAACACAATGCCTCTGAAACGCACAGCCACGCTGGCGATGGCTCTGTGCGCCCTCCACTGACAGCACCTGAGCTCATCTCAGCTGAAACTCTGAGAGGTCCTGCATCTTTCCCTGCAACCCAACTGACCTCTCAGTAACTTAAATGTTTCAAGGCATCTACAATAAGCAGGTTTCACTTCTACATGCAGAAGAAAGAAATGTTTCAGTTTTCTTTCTTAAGGAAACAAAGTTTTTATCCCAGCTGGAACATGACTTTCTGGAGCCCCCCACCCCTATTATTACCTACCTGGAACTTCCAGATAAAGTCATCTCTGTCTTATGAAGTTTCAGTAGTTTGAAGATGCCATTCATTTCCTCAGTTTGCTCTAGATTTTGTGTCCCTGATATCGCCATGGTTCTGAATCTCCTCAGCAGACGAAGCAACCTTCTCAAGGCGGGCTCCAGGGGCCTAGATACCGTTTAAATTATAGCGCACACATCTAAACACAATAGAGTTGACCAGTTCAAAGTACAGGGTAACTGTCACTTCCCTCAAATGAAACTCTTCACTTCTAATAATGCAGCCTAGAACTACATTCAATGTCTGCTGACTCATAGTATGTCCATCATTAAACAATGTCTACCAGCTTTAGCCCACCCTTCCATACTCTGCTTTATGTTGCTAGAGCTCTGCAAACCACATTTCTCCCCTGTGGGAAGGCTTTATGTCAGTAGGGGCCTCAAAGGGACACTGAAAGGCTGGAGGAAGAAGGGACTTGCAGCTCTACATCCTCTCTTCATTCCTGTTTTAGTTCTTATCCCAGGTAGTATCACCCCAGCACATTGCTTTACCCTGGTAGGAGCAACTCATTTCAGAAATGAAAACTGAATCCAGTCTGCAGTATTTTCAATGCAAGCAAGACCAGCTCCATTACATCCACGCAGAGATACCAGCCCTTGCCAGCTGGCATTTCCTCCCCAGCTACTTGCAGCTCTTCCGTCCAGGGTTCATACTGTTTACTAATTTCACAGCAAAGCAGCAGCACAAATAATATCAGAGGTCTAGTTTGTAAATTGCATGTCAATTACATAATTTTCCCAGGAATGATTTTTACATCTAATTAGCACAAATTGTCTTACCAAAAAAAAAAGGAATTCGCATCCAAAAATAGCACACAGGTTTTGGTTACCTTAATTAGAAACACTGTCTTTAAAAATGGAAATAAGCAAACTTGCAAAATCAAAGAAGCTCCAAGGTCAGGCTAGGAGACCCCAGCTTCTCTCTGAGAGTCTAGAAGGTACTTGGAGGACACATCTCATTGGGAAGGGGTTATTTCAGAAAAATGAAGAGGATTATTCCCCATGGTCTTACTTCTGTGATCAAGGCATGGCATACTAGAAAGAAAATTCATAAACAGTGGGCAAGCATGACTTCTCTGCCAAGCATTTGCACTGGCTAGACCTCTCAAAGAGACCCTATGTGCTCTAAACTGGAGGTAGCTAAGCCCCTGAAGTCGTGGTGTGTGCCGGACACCACAGACCAGCGAGTGTCAGGGCCTAGGGCACAACCCAGCTAGCCCTATTCCTTCTTCTCCAAACTGCTGGGAAGCCCCAGAAAACATGTAACACTATACAGCACTAATATTTCTCCTCAGCAGTAGACTGCCAGGGCTGTAGCTGGCTAGGCAGCTCTCCAGAGGAGCTGTCTCCAAGAAAAGATCCTAGGATCCAGATGGCTTTGGGGTCAAAGCCCCACCCTGCAGTCCCTTCCAGAATGAGAGGACTGATAGGGAGGGCATGTCCTGCTTAGCCACCCAATCCAGGGGTGGCTCCCATCACTGCTCCTTACATTCCACTGGCAAGAACGAGTCAGATGCAAGGGACACTGGCAACAAGTTAGGCCACCCTCCCGGCAGTCTCCGAGCCTCTGTTGGGCAGTGTGACCTGTCCTTGCCAATGGAACAAAGTAGAAGATATGGGTACTGTGGGCCCAGACGTCTCCCAAGTCCTTCATTGTATGCAGAGGTATTACCAGTTCCCTCCTTCACAGACTACGGACTGCTCCCTGCCTTTCAGCCCCAACATGGACCTTGGAAGACACAGCATCACTGCTTAAGGACTCTGGCTATCACAGAGCGCCATTCACACATTAACAAAGATGGCTGCCTGCTTGGCCCAAATGGGGTCTTCCCCCACTTCCAGAACACTGAGCAGAACCAGGCTGCTGGTCCCCATCCTGCAGCTCTTCACCACGTCTCTGCAGCCTGTATCCCACTCCTGAGTTCTGTATTAGTTTCCTTTGGCTGCTGTGACAAAGTGCCACAAACTGAATGGCTTAGCAGTAGAAATTTATAGTCTCACAGTTCTGGAGGGTACAAGTCCACAAGTAAGGTGCCACAAGATTAAGGTGTCAGCAGGAGTGGTTCATTTTAAAGGTGGGAGGGAAGGATCTAGTGCTTGCCCCTCCCCTACTTTCTAGGGGTGCTGGTGATCTCTGACATTCCTTGACTTGTAGCTCCATCCCCTATCTCCAGCTTTGCATGGCCTTCTCCCTGAGTCCCTTCCCAAAGTCTCCTCTCTGAGTATCGGTCTTGGCAACTTCCCTTTTTTGTAAGAACACTCATCATTTTGGGTTAAAGCCCACTTAAAGACCTCATTTTAATTCGATTATCTGCAAAAACCCTATTTCCGAATAAGCTCACAATCATAGGTACTGGGGCAAGAACTTCAACATCTTCTGAGAGGTATAATTCAACTCACACAATCTCAGCATATTTTGGGACGTTGGCTGAAAATGTTCTGACAGCCCCAGGCAATGCCAGTCACCTAAGAACTGGAAAGCAGGGAAAAGGGTACATTTCAGGCCTGGAATTGGAGTGGATAGCAGGCACATGAGAAGAGAAATGGAACAGCCAAACTCAGAGCCCTGTAACATCAGTAGCTTCGTGATGATTAATAATTATTAGTGAGTTATTAATAAAGATTAATCAGGGCCCTTCCCAAGAGCCACTGAAGAGGCTGGCTAATAGCACAAAACAAATGGATAAAAGCGACTCAGAGAAAATGTGCTCAGCGCCTGGGGAGCTGGCTCCCCCTTACTGTCTGGGTTCTAGAAACAGACCTGACTGTGAAGCCTATTCTGCCACTTTGGGCTGAAAAATCTCAGGCAGTCCATCCACTCCTCCCAGGATGGGAAGAGCATCATTTAAGAGGCATTGGCCAGGGCCGTGGCAAGCACAAGGTCGTGAGTTCGATTCCTGGTACCATTAAAAAAACAAAAAGAGGCATTGGCCAAGTGCCCACACAAGACGGGTGCCCTGCAAACATTGTGGAGTCTGCAGAGAAGCCTGAGGCTGGAGCCTCCCTGACACTTGAACCCTAAATCATGGCTACCCCAAGCCTGGCTCAGCCAGAGCTGCTGAGCAGAGGAAGTAAGAGAGGCAGAGAAGGGCAGCCTCATGATTTCCTGGCCCTCAGAGGAAATGACGACTCAGATGGTCCCCAAGAGTCTGGGTGGTAACAGAGAGGGCTTCTACTCATCACATTTTCCAAGAGCTTCCTGTGTGCCTGACACAGTAGGCAGTAGCTGCTATTATCACCCCCACTTCACAGAGGAAGCAGAGGTTGTAAGACTTCTCTTAGACCTCACAGTTGGAGAATGGTAAAGGCTTAGTTCACAACTTGGCACAGAGGCTAAATAAAAATTCTTTCTTTTCACTCCAAACTGTCAATGCACCAGGCATGGCAGTGGGGTTCATGGAAGAAAGAAAGAGGAGAAAGAAAAAGGAAGAGAGAGACATACACTCACACACTGCCTGAATTTCAGGACACATTTAGGGCTCGGGACCACTGCTCCCACAATTCCCTCTCCCTCTCCTCCTGATGTTTCCAGAACCTCCCCTTTTAAGGTTCTCGGTAAGTTTATATTTGGCAATAATTGTAACGTGGCTTTATACATAATTAGGGCAGAATAGAAGACTGCGTTTTTAACTACCCATACATCCCCATCTCATTTAAATAATTCCTAATATACTCGAGCAGGCTGCCTCACGCGGCGCTAGTGTGTATTGAACTGAGCATAATGAAATAAGAGATGGGAGAGTGAAAATGCTATTTCAGAGTCGGAAGATCACCAATTAATGACACGAAAAACCAAGAGGGACTCTGTTCAGTTAATGTCCCCTGTGCCCGGCACAAATGCAGGCCCCTCACAGGCTCCCTGTTCAGTCCCCCAAAGCGATTAGGACAAACCAGGTGGACCAAGCAGGAGGGGGATACACAGTGCCTGACACTTGGGAAGTGCCAATAGTAATTTTTTTTTAATTTTGACCTGGGTGCAAATGACATCATATGACAAAACGCATCCCTACTTGCCCCATCCCAATACCCCCAGGTTCTTAATCCAGTGCCTTAATCAAAATTTTCTAGGCCCATGTGTTAAGCAGACTCCTACTCCCAATGGCCTGGGATGCCTGGAGGGATCCCCACCCTAGGAAACATCCTGTCCCATGTCCCCCTCCCCTGGTGCCAGTCTTTCTGCTCCAAACAGATGGGGCCCCAGGGGCCATCCCCTTGCAGCAGGTCCCTGGCCCCTTTCACACACAGGTAAATCTTTAACCAGAGGCCTTTGGCGGCTGTGCTGGGGCCTGCCTCCCATTCAGGACATGATAAATGACTGCTGTCACAGCAACATGAATGCTCATATTGAAAAACCCTGCTTTCTGTCTCCCTCCCTTTCAGACCACCAACTTCTTCCTTCTTAAGTCATTGGGTGTCACTCACGTGTCACTCTGTTCTGAATGCTCCCCAGTCAAGGACCCCGCTCCCTCTGCCCCTCACCTCCCATCTGCCCAACCCCCCCTTCTTCTCAGGGCTCTTTTCCTCCCTCTGTCTTTCTCTTCCTTGTCTCCAGATTCTCACTTCTGCCCTACCCATCTCCATCTCGTCCAACGCTGATTTGCTCCATGACCATCTCTGGACTAGGGAAGCTCAGACTCTTGTCTCCACCATTGGTGCCATTGCCACTGCCATGGTTGGTCATGGACACATGAACTCATCATCCACATGTTCCCCCTTCATTCTTTATGTGGGGGCTCCTCCACACATGCCATCTTAAAAAGAAGGAAGTGGAGCCAAATGGAGAGCCCTACAAGCGAACGATAAGAGGGAAGACAGACAGCAGGAGCTCTCAGCCCAGACACCAGGGCCAACTTGTCTGTGTTGGGTTTGTCCAGAGAGAGAAACTAAAGATTCTGTCAGACCTCCCAACAGACCAGACAGGACAGAGGCTATAGCTCAGCAGCACAGCACCTGCCTGACAAGTATGAGGTCATGAGTTCTATTCCCTGTAATCAGCAAGGACAGTGGATTCTCACCGGGACAAACGAGAGCTTTTCTTCCTTCTGACTCAAGTGGGTGTTCTCAGATAGTGACTTGGTGCTACAAGATAATCTAAAGCTAAAACAGTAATCACGGATGATTTTCTAAGTATTGCAAGACTCCGTGCAACTAAAAACATGATTGCTGTGCTGTTACTGCTAATTTATTTTCTTTTATTCTACTAGAATTGACTCCTATTTCTGAACTATGGCCTTAAAATGAAACACTCAGGCAACTCTCAATATGTATAGTTCTAGATTTCTACTTAAAAAACAACTCTTGCATTATTTTTGTAAAAGTTGACAATTCTGCTGTGTTTTTATTGCTGTATTTCTACACATTTGAGATCTCAACTCTTAGGAAAATCAAATATAAGAAGGGGGAAACAGTAAGCTTGGTAATGAAAATTACCTCATTATTATTAGTGAATAATCACCCTCACATTAGTGAATTAACTTTAAAATATCAGGCTTAACTACCAATTAACCTCAAGTTGATGCTTTAAATAAATTTTATTATAGTTACTTTCCAAAGTAAAAATATCATTAATAACATATGCTCTCTCTATATGTATATGCATATATATATTATATACTATAATTAATAGAAAGTATTATTAATTTTGTAGACATGCTGCTTTTAACTGGTAGTTGAGATAAGGCTGGGGTAAGGGAGCAAGCAGATATCAGATCATGAACATCTGACCAGGAAACCATGAGCCTGGAGAGTGTGCTAAG
>RJWT010036272.1:0-13086 GCA_004365215.1 Cuniculus paca | reverse complement strand
TTATGATTTTACTTTTGTCTCTGCTATTGGCTTATTAATTATTTCTACTTCTTGTATTTCATTTTTTCTAATTCTTTTCAGGGTTTATATTGTATATTCTTAACTTATGTTGAGCTTTTGTTTAGTATTATGCAAATTTGTATGTACTATCAGGACTTGTATATTATGATTTCTCATAAAATTTGTACTAATGTTTAAAAATCACCCTATGTGTACCATCAGAATACTGTGCAGTGAAAGTAGAAATCAGTGACAGAAGACATCATGAAACAGATAAAGCACCTGGAAAATGAAAAACACACTTCTAAACAACCAGTGAGTCACAGTAGAAATCAAGGAAGAAATTTAAAAATTCTTGGAATTTTTAAATGAAAGTGCCTGTATATTTTAATAAAAATACCTGTAAGTTCCAACTCACTGAAACTTCTGAGACACTATAATAGCATTACTTTGTTTTGAAATTCTGTATCACCATTTTTGTTTAAAAAAAGAAAATCAGTCCTGAGAGGGAAGTTCATTGCAATCAATGCTCATCTTACAAAAACAGTGCAAGCTAAAGAAAATAACCCTATGAGAAATCTTAAGATACTTGAGAAAAAATAACAGTTCTGGCCAAAACCAAAATTAAGGAGGGAAACTAGAAAGATTAAAGTGGAAATCAATCAAACTGAAACTGGGAAAAAAATCAACACGTTGAAGAACTCATTCTTTGAAAAAAGAAACAAATTAAATAATCCCTTAGCCAGAATTACCAAAGGAAAGACAGAAAAGTGTAATATCAATACTTAGGAGGCTGAGGTAGGAGTATTGCTGTGAATTTAAGGCCAGTCTGGGCTACATAGTGAGTTCAAGGCTAGTCTGAATTACACAGCAAACCCTGTCAAAAAAAAAAAAAGACAAAAAATTCACTTCAATATAATTAGGGGTATACATATGAAATTAAATAAAAAAGGTGAAATCAACAGACTCTGTGAAAATTCAGAAGACATTTAGTAGCTACTTTTAAAAAATGGCACTCTAACAAATTGGCAAATTATAAAGAAATAGACATATTCCTAGATGCATAGAAATTATGAAAGCTAACCCAATAAGACACAGAAATGCTGAAAAACTCAATAACAGACAATGAAATTAATACAGTAATAAACAAATCTCCCAACTAAAAAATGTCTAGAACCTAATGGATTCACTACTAAATTCTACAAAACCTTTAAGGATGTTATATACATCCTTTTCCTAAAGTTTTTCAAATAAATTAAAAGGAACACTTTGCTCCTAAATTCATTTATGGAAACCAGCATCACTATGATTCTGAAACCAAATAAAGTCTCCTTGAAAAAAAAGAAAACTATAGGTCAATCTGCTTAATGGAAATGGATGTAAAAATCCTTAAGAAGATACTAATGAAGGGTATACATCATCAAAAAGACCAAGTAGGATTCATCCCATAGATAAAGGATGGTTCAGCATACATAAATTAATAAATATAATACATCACAAAAACAGATGCAATATCAAAAACCGTATGATCTTATTAATAGATGCAGAAAAGGCATTCAGCAAAATCCAACACTTTTTCATGATTAGAACTCTGAAGAAAATAGCTATAACAGGACAATTCCTGTATTTGATAAAAACTACTTATGACAAACCATTGGTCAACTTCATAGTACATGGGGAAAAACTAAAAGCATCCCCACCTTGGGGCTGGGGATTTAGCTCAGTGTTTCAAGTGCTTGCCTGCTAAGTACAAGGTTGTGAGTTTGATCCCTGGTACCAAAAAAAAAAAAAAAAGTTGCTTAAAAGCATCCCCCCTTAAAATCAGGAACAAGACAAGGATGACTACTATCACCATTCCTATTCAATACAATACTTGAAACATTAGCCAGAGCAATCATGTAAGAGAAAGAAATAAAAACAGGAGACATACAGCAAAGAAAAAACTCAAATTATTATTATTTGCAGATGACAGGATATTTTACATAGAAGACCCAAAGAATTTCACCAAAAATCTCTTGGAATTAATAAGGAAATCCAGCAATGTAGCAAGATACAAAATCAACACACAAAAATCATTATTGTATGTGTACGCCAATAATGGCCTCAATTAGAAGGAAATTATGAAAACAATACCATTTACGATTACATCAAGAAAAATGAAATACTTAGGAATGAACCTAACCAAGATCTCTTTAATGAAAACTACAGTATTCTGAAGAAGATTGAAGAGGACATCAGAAAATGATAAGATATCCCCTGTTCCTGGATAGGAAGAACCAGTATAGACAAAATGGCCATACTTCCAAAAGTGTTATACACAATCCCAATCAAAATAGCAGTGACTTTCTTCACAGAACTGGAGAAAGAAATCCTAGATTCATATGGGAATAGAAGAGACCTGGAAAAGCAAAAGCAATTCTGGGTAACAAGAGCAAGTCAGGAGGCATCACAGTCCTGGACTTCAAGTGTACTGCAAAGCTACAGTGAGAAAAAAATAGCGTGAAACTGGCAAAGAAAATGCAAACACACACACACACATACACACGAAACAAAAACACAACTTGTGGATCAATGAAACAAGCAGGGACTGGAGAAACAACTCCAGGAACACTCAGCTATCTTACTTTTGATAAACTGGCCAAACACTTTTGCTTGAGGAAAGATAGTCTCTTTAATAACAAATGACACTTGGAAAACTGGCTATCCATGTGCCATGCGCTAAACTAAAATCAAAATAAATTAAATATCTAAATATTCAAACAGAAACACTTAATTGTTGAAAGAAAAAATAGATCAAACTCTTGAAGACATCCATATAAGCAAAGACTTTCTGAATAGATCCCTGATTATACAAGAAATATTACCAAGAATCAACAAATGGGATCATATCAAATTAAAAACTTGTGCACAGCCAAAGAAATCACTAACAGAGTGAAGAGACAACTTACAGAATGGAAAAAAAATTGCCAGCTACTCCTTAAAGGACTAATATCTAAACTAAAATATTATACACCTGAATTTAAAAACCTAATAAAAAATTGGGCAACTAAAATGAATAGATAGTTCTTAGAAGATAAAAATGTACAAGTGGCTAATAAGTACATAAATAAATGTTCAATATTGCTGGCCATTGAAGAAATGTAATTAGAACAACAGTGAGATTCCATCTTATTCCAGAAAGAAGGGCCATCATTGAGAAATCAAACAATAACAAATGCTGGAGAAGCTGCAGAGGAAAAAAGTTCTTCTCCGTTGTTGGGAGGAGTGTAGAACCAGTATGAAGTATGAAACCAGTATGAAGATTTCTCAGAAAACTAAAGATAGATATTTCATTTGACTCAGCTATTCTCCCTGTAAGTATCTTCCCAAAAGAATTAAAGACATCATACCACAGAGGTGTATGCATATCTATGATTGTAGCATCACAATTCATAATAGCTAAATTTTCAAAGGAGTGTATACATTTATCAACAGATGAATGGATAAAGAGAATGTGGTTTTATACACAATGGGTTACTACTTTGCAATAGATAAGGATAAACTTGAGTCATTTGTAGGAAAATGGGTGCTCCTTGAGGCCATAATGTCAAGTGAAGCAAATCAAATACACAAGCTTAAGTATCATGTGGTTTCTCTTATAAATAAAGTGCAAAATAAAAGACAGACAATAGGAAAAGAGAGGGAAAAGTGTTATTGCAATCCAGCATAAACCTTCTATTCAAAATATACCTTGATTTAGTATAATTGTCTTACACGTTTTCAGACTGTTAATCTAATTGTTAATCTGTGTTGATGATAATTCACTCGATGAAGGCATAAAATAAATAAATGAATCTGATGCTGGCAAAAAAATTTGAAAAAATGAGGTGCAAATGAAGGGGAAAAGAAGAAAATTAACATGTGTTATATACATGTAGCAATTCCCCACAATGAACATAATTATTATGTACTACAAACATGTACTAATAAAAATAAAAAATTAAAAAGAAAATCATTTTAGATTCATCTTGGTTGTAAAAATAGTACAGAAATTTCCCATGCATATTTTATCCAGCCAACAACAGTATAATAATTAATAGTAGGAAATACATATGGTAAATGTTATTAAATAAATTGCAGCACTTACTTTAATATCACTATTCTATAAGCACTTTTTATATCTATAAAATTTATTTGCACACATACATATGATCATGTCACTAATATCACAGATCCAGCAATGTGCCACCACTGTATAGAATTTCTCTTATGATATCCATTTCCTTTCTGTAGTCACATCCTCTGCTCATCTTAATTTCCTAGAGAACACTAATCTGTCTTTTGTCCTTATAGTTTCATCATTTTTAGAATTTTATATGATTTTAATGATCATATTCATCATAGAGAATTTGTACCTGGACGTGATATGTCTTCTTTTTTTCCCTATCTCCTCTCCTCCCCTCAATTACTCTTACCTTCCTTATTTATAAAGATTTGTTTCCATTTGATACTTCTATCATTTTTTTCTTACCCATTCCTTCCTTTCCCTCCCTGGTTCCCATTTCTTTTGAACAATTTCTTCCTATTTTGCAATCTCTGTTAAACACTTTGGTCCTTGTTTATACTCTTGGTTTCTCATACCAGAGAAACAATGTGATGTCTACACATGTTTGTCTGATATGTTTCACTTAAGAGTATAGGCTCAAGGTGCATCCATTTACCTAGAAATATCTCAAGTTTATCCTTCTTTATGGCTGAGTAGTACTCTTCTGTATAAAAAATCACAACTTTTTATCCATTCTTCGGTTCATGGGTGGTTTCTAAGATTTAGCTCTTATAAACTATTATAAATATGGGTACACATATAGCACTGTGGTATGATATTTTTAATTCTTCTGGATTGAAACTCAGAATAAGAAGAGTTGGATCAAATGGGACCTCTAATTATAGTTTTTTTCAGGAATCTTCACACTGACTTCCACAGTGGTCGCACAAGTCTAGACTCCCAAAATATCAGAGAAGCATTCCTTTTTTCCCACAGCCTTGCCAGAATTTGTTATTGGTTAATTTCTTGATAATAGCGATTTTTTTTTGAGTGAGATGGAATCTCAGCATTGTTTTAATTTGTATTTCTTAAATGATCATGATGTTGAACATTTTTTCATGTATTTATTTGCCATTTGTACTTCTTTTAAGAAGTGTCTATTCATTTTTGTTCATTTCATTCATTTTTGGATTGGGTCTTAAAAGCTGGGGGGTCTGATTTTCTCAGTTCTTCATATGTTCTAAATATCAGTCTTTTGTCCAAGGGACAACTGGCTAAAATTTTTTCCTATTCCATGGGTTGTCTTTTCACTCTATTGGCAACTACTTTTGCTTCAATTCATTGATTCTTTGTATTGCTTTCTTAGTCTCAAATGCACTAATTTTGGCTTTTATCTTCACAATTTCCTCCCTCATATAAGGTTTTGGTTTGATTTGTTCTTCTTTTTCTATAAGTTTGAAGTTCAACATTAGGTTGTTTATTTAGCTTGTTCCCCAGTTTTCCTGATGTGAGAATTCACCACTATAAATTTTCCTCTTAGGACAGTTTTTATTGTGTCTTGTAAGTTCTGTATATGCTGTGTCAGCATTTTAATTTAATTGTAGATATTGTTTAACTACTTCTTTAATTTCATTTTTGATCCATTGGCTGTTCAGGAGAGTGTTATTTAATTTTCAAGTATTAATGTATTTTTTGTGGTTTCCTTTGTATTGATTTCCAATTTCACTGCACTATGGTCAGATAATATGCCTGCAATAATTTTGATTCCTTTGCATTTACTTATGCATGTTCTATGTGCTACTGTTGGTCTATTTTGGAGAACATCCAATGTGCAGCTGAGAAGAGTGTGTGTTGTGATGTTGTGGGGTGGAACACTCTGTAGACATCAAGTCCATTTGTTCACAGGTTTGATTTCATTCTAATATTTCTTAGTTGATTTTTCTTTGTCTAGTTGATCTATTTGTGACAGTGCTGTATTGAGGTCCTCCATTACAAAGATGTTAGTGCTTATTTAATTTTTCATATCCATTAATATTTGTTTTATGTCATGGAAAGGAAATCTGCCCCTGCTTTTTTCTGGGTTCCTGTGGCATGGTGTATTGTTTTCAATTCTTTCACACAGTCTATGAATTTCTTTTTGAGTTAAATGTGTGATTCTAATGCTTTTTCCTTTATAGGTGATTTGCTTCTCTTCTCTAACTGCTTTTAGTATTCTGTTCTGCTGAATTTTGGGATCTTGATTATTATACAGCTTGGTTTAGATTTATTTTGGTCATGGCTATTTGGAGTTCTATATGCCTCACTTATTTGTATGTCAAGTTTTTCATATTTGGGAAAGTTTCTGCCATTACTTCTGCGAAGAGGTTTTTATATGACATTTGCACTATCTCTAGCTTCCTAATTTTCTCCAATGAATCTTCTATTGCTCTTCTTTGCTTCATCTTGCAGTTGCTGAATTGATTTTACATGAACTCATGTTATTTTTAATGTATCTTTCTTTTCTTGGTCACTAACTTCAATCTTATCTTCTAGATCTGATATTCTATGTTTGCCTTCATTTAATCTGTGGTGTGTATGTTCAACAGAAATTTTAATCTCCTGGATATCTATTTTGACCTGTTTCATGGCTTCCATTTGTTACATACATTGGGAATTCATGGTTTCCATCATTTTCCTAAGCTCCTCTCTTTTTTAAAAATACGTGTCTACTCTGGATTCATCAGGCATATCTTTCATTTTGATCATTAGTTCTTTTTTTGCCTGAGAAACTATTTTTTCTACAGTCACTTCTGTATTTTTCTCTTCTGCTGCTATCATTTCAGAAATTTTTAGGGTGTGGCTTCTGATTTCTTCTATCTCATTGTGCTTTGGACCTGTCCCGAGTGGTATGGAATCCTGGGCTTGCATTTTGCTTCTGAATCTTGTCATTTTCTATTTTTTATTTTGTTTTATTTTCCGTGTTGATGCTTGTAGATTTCTTATGGTAGACCGCTTTATTACCAGTACTGAGACTTTCTTAGAAAATATCTATGTTTTTTTCAGAGACATCTTCTAGGTGTAGGCAGTTCTTTTTTTGAGTGTATGCATCTGAAGATTCTACCTTTCCAATTTATTAATGATGATTTGTTGCTATGTATTTGGCTCAGTCCCCAGTCCTCTGGAACTGAACTACTGGACTATGGTGATGGTTATGACCGCAGACAATCACAGTATTGTCATACAAGGGAGACAACTGATTACAACAGGCATGACTTTCTGGCTAAATTAGCACATCTTAGAAACTGATGTACTATGGAAATGTGTTGGCCAGGCTGCAATGTCTTCTGTTTGCAGAAAATCAAAAGAGGCAAGGGGCCTTATATTCCAGATCTATCCAGTGTGGATTGAGATTGTCACACATTCTCAGTCTCCATTTTTGGAGGTGTCTTCTTGGGAGTTGTGGTTCCTGCTCCAGTCTCTTATTCCAGCAGCAAGCCCGTGGGCAGTCTTGTGGGCTGGATTATCATTTTATAAAGTCCATGCCTAAGTGTTTTTTTGATCCACAGGTCTCTTATTTCAGACTGATTTTGGCATCAGGGCATATGTCCCTCCCTTTCTTCCAATTACCTGCGTTTTTAGTTGATTTTCTCTGAGAAGCTCCAGTATGACTCCCTCTTTATTCAGCCATATTGAATCTCTCTTTTACTTGTTCTAGTAGGCAGATAGCAGTTTCTCATCATGGCTTCCTCTTTCATCTCTAAATGATTGCTAATGTTGAACGTTTTTTTCATAAGCCCGCTTGCTCTCTCTATGTCTTCTTTCAGAATGTCTGTTTTTACATCTTTTCTTATAATAATTATTTGAAAGTCTTTATGTAATACTTTTGACATCATCATCTCTGCCTGATTCTGTTGATTGTTTGTCTCTTAACAAGGATATGCGTTTTATTTTGCATCTTATACATTTTGACTGAATGACACACATTTTGTATGGGGATTGAGGTAAATCATACTTGTACCTAGAAATGGGCACACTCCACTAAGGCTGTCTGAGTGGGTGTTGAATCAATCTGTTCAATATTGGGTTTTATTGTTGGTGTGGTCATTTTAACTCCTCCAACACCTTCAAATTCTTCGTAGGATGCCCATTTAGGGTGGGAGCTAGGGTGCTAGAAGAACTTACTGCTATATTCTCTGCTTTCAGCTGCATCTGCGTTGCTGTAACCCTTCTCTGCTTGTTCACTCATGCTTATTGAGCTAGTGATTGTGGGACATGTCTTATTCCAGTTCAGCTTCAGTCTTATGTAAGCCTGAGTGTCTGGGCCTTGTTAAGACCAAGAAGTAAAGGAACAAGTTACAAGAGTCTGACTAAACTGAAGCCAAAGCGAGATAAGCCTCTAAGTAAATTAGAAGAAAAAGAACTAATATAATCTGCCAATGATAGGGAAGCCTGATCAGCAGTAGCAAACTTGTATTTTTGCACATCCTCTAGCTGTTTATCTGCATGCCAAAGTTCTGTATATAAGACGGATCTAAATTCAGCAATTTCATTGCTGTCCTTGACCCCCTCATTTAGTGAGGGTGTTTCTTTTTTCTTCCTAATAAACTACAACTTGAACTGTTCCCCACTAGGTGTTATTCTGTCGAGTTATTTTTCAGTGCTTTCAGAACAAGGACTTGGAGGAAGCTGGCTACAGTGTGAGTAGAACATTCTCAGTGAATAAATTCCCCTTCCCATGTAAAGCAGATTCCTGCCTTGTATCTGTGAGGTATTCTGCACATGGGAGAGTTTCTCGTGGTTTCTTCGAGTGGGAGACTTGTAATGGCGTTGGGATTGTCGTTTCCTGTATCTGTCCCCAAGAGGTAAGGGATTTCTATTGATTTTTTGTTTCTAGGCCTTTACTGGTGCCTGGAGGCAACAGCGTAGGGTCTCATAATGGCTTAATCTTTCTGTTGAGAAGCGTCCAGGCAGGTGGGTAAGATCTCAGCCCTTTTTTGTAGGCAAGGGCTAAATTCCCCTGATTGCTTCATACAAGATCTGGAACAGTTACTCAACTTTGTCATGTGGAAGCAGTCATAGAAAAAACTCTGGATGGAATGGGCATGTGTTTCAACTTTTTCCCACTCAAACCTTGTTAAAGGTTCATATAAATAGACTACATCTCTTACATATAATTTAATCAGTGAGCATTCTGAGACAGGCATGCATAATGAAACTCACCTCCACATCCACAGTTCATCAAGAAATCCATGGAACAGGAATGTGGGTCCCTTACCCCTTACATTGGACAGAGTGAGGGTTCCTTGGCCCCCACATAGATAGAGCCCACAGCCCTCTTAAGCAGGAAATAACCATGGAAGGTTGACCTTGCACTTTCATACTTCTTAAAGATTTTTGGAGACCAGGTTTCTAAGAGGGAGAACGGTACAGGTAGCATAATGGGGACAGGAAACAACTCCCCTCCACCCACTTGAATTTGGGTAACACCCCAGGACCAATCTACTTTCCATCATTCTGAGAGAAGCAAAAGTAAAATAACAAAGGCCAAAGAAATCTCTAAAGCTGCAGGCCAGAGCACATGTGTGTTAAATGTCATGGCCTGACCTTTGGTAGTATTTTCCTCGTTTGAACGTCTTCTAGGTTCAAACATATCTAGTCTATGACTTATGGAAATAATTTAATCAGAGGTGATTCTGGGACAGGCACATGTGTTAAAATCCCCAAGATATCTCAGCACCCTGTCAATTCTTCCTGTCAGTCACATCCAGAGAACTAATGAGAGGCACCCAGGCTGAGGTGCGCATCTTTTAAAATCTGAAAGTCTGATTTATCTGTGTGTTTTTTGTTTTCCTTTTATCTCTTACCCCACTTTTCTGTTTGTGGCACCCTTTTTATTTCTGCCAGCATGGATCTGCCCTGATCAAGGCACCCCATCAGCTTCAGTAAGTGCAACGGCTTTTGCTTTTACAACCGGATGGATTCTGTTAATTCCTTGCTCACCACACAGGAATTTGGAATCTACCTGTCAGTTCTGCCACATGGTGTTACTGTATAGAATGTCGTAAACCACTTGGAACTCCAAGTCATTTTGAGGCTCTTTGTGAGCCATTGTAGAGTTCAAGGCTTTTGAACAATTTGCTGACAAAAAAGTTTGAATTAAGAAATTTTAAAAGGATACAGACACAGGTGGTGTGTCCAGGCAGCTGTCTTTTAAAGTGCTCAGGAATAAGTTTTAGTTACCTTTGACTTGGATAAGTGTGATTTTATTGTGACACAACATGGACTATAAAACTGAAAGTGCTCTCTGATTTCATGGAGGAGATTCTTTGGAATAACTTTGGCCAAGATAACACTCATAGCTGCTTCTTTTGCCCTCTGGATTAGTGCCGAGTACAAGCCAGGGCCTCTGTACCTACTCACCATGCAGCTATTTGGCTGATGGTGCTGAGTTTATTTGGGTTCAAATTTTTCCTCATTTTGATTGATAGACCTTGATTCATCTTAAAATGGTTGCATGTCAGAACATTTGTCCAAACTTGTTTGCTGAAAATTGATTTTTGCTTCCTGCCACCTCTATTCCTTAACTTTGAGTTTTTCTCAGTGGGAAGTATTATTCCTTAACTGGTTTCTTTTCCTCCATACTAGAGACCTTGAGCAATAGATATAGGATAAGATGTATAAACTTCTGACTAGCTATATCTAAATCTTAGAACAATGTAAATGTCTTAAAACTCTGAGCAAGAGCTTGTAAGTTGTCTAAGACCTATAATAAATTAAGAGGAAATAAGCTTTAGGAAACTCAAACTCAGATTAATTTGGTGAGCAATCTTTGAGATGAATATTCTTTACTTTGGCACAACCAGAAATCCTACCTTCAGACATGCAAATTTCAGATTAACGGTTGCTTAGGACTATAAAAAAATCCTGCCTGTAGTGAAGCTTTTTAAAAACTGATTAGTAATAACTTTAAGTCTGTGCTTGGTATGTGTTGCCATGAGTGTATTATATGTGATGTCTATGTGTATACCTGTGTTTGTATATTGTTTAAATGGTACCAGATTAATTTAAAAAGAAGAGTGCTGAGTAATTAAAAGATGTAACAAAGGTGACCATAAAATTGTTAATATGAATTTTGTTTGTGTCAGAATTATATTTTAGTTGTTCAACTTTTAGAATAGTATTTTCAATTTCACAAAGGTTATAAGAGACCAAAGAGCACAAAGAGAATGTAATTAAAATTTTTGAGTTTGTTAGGATCTTAAAGACTCCTAGAAAGAAGAATCAGTTAATGTTGAGAAAACGTGGCACTTTTTTTTTTGTTGTTATGATTTGTTCTTGGCACATATATTAGTGTAGCACTGACTAGGCATTCTTTTACTTAAAAGTTTAAATTATTTAACTCCTTAGAAGGGTTATGTAGCAATAGACAGAGTGAAGTCTGCTGCTCCTAGTATTAGTGATATAGGACCTTCAGATTACATAGGGGAAATAAATGTAACTCCCACTCTGCTAGATGTCTTGTACTCTCAGTTTGTATTCCTCAAACATTCATTCCTTAGAATGAATTCTAAGGAACAATGGAGGTTAAGAGTAGGAAAATTTATTGAGAGAAAGAGAGAGAGAGAGCTCCTGAGAGGCAGGAAGTGACCTGAGTGGGTTGCTGTGGACCCCACTTCACAGAGGAAATTTTATAGACCAAAATCATGAGGTGGGTAGAAGGTGGGTTAAAGCTTTTATCAACCAATAGGATTATAAGTATTTCTGTTTAAGTAATAGTGATTCAGTGGGGAGGCAGATCACATAGCAAGTGTACATGGAAAGAACAAAATAAATTTTCAGAAAAGGATGGGTCTGGGGGTCTTGATCACACACAGGGTGACTGATGTCTATCTAGACTTTATCAGATCAGGTGTTACTGGTTATCTTATCCCTTGGAAAGGCATGTAGTCCTGGTCATTCTGTCTTTATCTTAAGGCATCCAGCAGATGTGTCTCTGGCGACAGTTGTAATGTCATCTTTTGTATTGACTGTCTGGAGGGCCTATGTGGAGGACCACCTGGATGACTCTTCTTGAACAGAGAGCAATCACCTCCACTTTGTCTAAACCTGGTCCTATCTCCATGTATTGATATGTGCAGAGCTGGCTAAGCTATTTCCTTTTCCCTTCAACTGGCTCCAAGCAATGTAAATAGGGCTAGCTGAGGTGCTGATGCATAATCTTTGAAACTAGGCAACAGTGCATGTTTCCCCTCCCCATGAAGAGCCATGGCTCCAGAGCTGTCAACTGAGTTTGAGCCTGGAGATAAGAGGCTATGACTTCCCAGAGCAGGAAAGTTTGCGCATCAGAGCTGAAGCACCAGACCCCAAAACATTAAATGCCACCTCAATTGTGTTATGTAGATTGGTCTTGCTGCATATCCTTCTCTCTGCATATTGCAGAGGTGCTTTCAGCCCTCCTAGCTAGCCCGGCTCACAGTATTCAAGTATTCCCTGCCATTCTCAGTCACTCATCCTTAACCACTCCCTGCTTCATGAATTAATAAAATCTGGATTGGGCCCTGGATCAAGGCCTTTGTTCCATGAGCCACTCATGGACAAACTTGGCTCCTCATAATTATAAATATGTGTTAGTGTTTTTATTCTCACTGTGTCATATCCTGGAAGTGTTAGGTTGAAGTTAAGTTGCTAGAATACCAATAACAGTTCCATGGGATTGAAAATAAAAACATCCTGGACTGTGATGAGGCTGGGAAAAGGTTCTCTATAGACTGCATATAAGATTTCTACCTAACTCAACTGTCTATAATATCAGTAGAAGGGGTCCTTAAAGGAAGTATTTTGCTAGACATTGGTTAAAAGGTTCAGAGTTTAGATTCATGGACTGCAGGAGAGGAGAACAAGAAGCCAACAAGAAACCAAGCCCTTCCTGTGAGTCAGCACCATGTGTATGCCACTGGAAGGAGAATCAGATGCCAGCCCCTTCGGGCGCATGGGCTGAGAGACAAGAAGAGCCAACATCTCCACCTTCCCCCATAAGTGACCATCTGATCTGGAGACACACAGGCTGAGAGGATAGCTATTGA
>RJWT010036271.1:0-13297 GCA_004365215.1 Cuniculus paca | reverse complement strand
ACAGCCATCGAGGATGTCTACTTATCTTGTTTAGAAACCCTGTGTGGCTTTCATTGTTTGTTTTGATTGATTTTACTCTATTCTGTGTGGTTTGATTGCAATATGTCTGAAGGTGTAGGCAACTATTCTGAAGATAACAAATATTAGGGTAGCCAATGCTGTTTCGCTAATATCTTGAAATTCTATATTGCTTACATTGTTCTGCTTTGTTTGTTTTGTTTTATTAGGTTTTGTTTTGTTTCTACTGTTTTAGTTTGTTGTATTTTGTTTGATTTTAGTTATCCCTGATGGTATGGGCAAGTATACTGCAGATAACAAGAGCCATTATGGTAGCCTTATTGATTGCTTTGTTTTTGTTTTTGTTTTTTTTTTTTACACTGTTTCAAAGACATGTTCCATGTTCACTGCTTTGTTTTGATTGACTTTACTCTGTTTTGTTTTGTTTGGTTGTACTCTTTTCAAAATAAAATAAAAAATAAATAAATAAATAAATAAATAAAAGTGTATCTTGGACTAGCACAATTGTCTTACATGTTTTATATATTCTTTGTGCTATTAGTCTGATTTTCAATCTGTATATATGAGAATTCACTTTATAAGGTCTTATAAACAAATTAATCTGATGCTGAAAACATAAAAAGGGGATCATGGAATGGGGGAAGAAGGAAATTGAAATACGCTATGTGCCCACACCAATCTGCTACCATGAATTCAATTGTTATGTACTGCAAACATGTGCTAATAAAGGTAAAAAAAAGGTGGTATTTTGTAGTAGGTGCTCAATAATTGATTTATTCTTCAGCTATCAAGCACTCTTTCATTTGAAAGCAAAAGCATTTTTTATATTAATGATTAATGATTTTTTCACAGAGTATGCATTTTATATATTTTTCTAATTATTCATAAATTCCTACAGGAGTATGTGGTAATTTAAATTATCAGAAATCTGTTTACAGTCAAGCATCCTATATCTGGATACATCTATATATTTGATTTGCATCCTGTATCTAGATATATCTGTATAATATTTGACTTAATAATGCTGGAAGTTCAAATGAATAATGAAAACTTACATATCTGCTCATTAATATAACTTTGCAGATTTTATTTATTTAAATGGCCTTCTGAATGTTACTTGCATAACTTTTGAAATATAGATCCAACTCCAGGTATACAAGGCTAATATTTCATTTTTATCCTGAAACATCTAAATTGAAGAACTCTGCAGCAAAGAAATGAGTATTCTGGATTAGTAAGTACTGTACTCCTCACAGTATGTAGTCCATCAGGGATTTGTTATCCTGTTCCTCAAGACCCACTAAATAATTATTTG
Organism: Cuniculus paca; assembly: GCA_004365215.1. Taxonomy (NCBI): domain Eukaryota; kingdom Metazoa; phylum Chordata; class Mammalia; order Rodentia; family Cuniculidae; genus Cuniculus; species Cuniculus paca. The sequence continues at coordinate 11,964 of RJWT010036271.1, read as the reverse complement.
CAACTTAAAATAGAAAGATATACTTTCTATTCAGACATCACAACCACTTTCCTGCTCAATCACCCTTCAAAAATCATTTACTTGGTGTCTTTTATATAGGAGACAAAAGGGAACTACGCGAGTTTTTTGGTGCTGTTACAAAACAGCTGATAAAAATGACTTAAAAGAGGAAAGATTTATTTTGGCTCATGGATGCAGAGATTTCAGTTCATGGTTAACTAGCTCTATCCATTTTTGCCTGTAGGGAGGCAGAACACAATGATAGAAGGATGCTGCTCACCTCATCGTGGTCAGAAAGAATAGAGAGGGTGAGAAAAGATGGAGAAAAGATACAACCTTCGAAGGCACCCCCCCCACCCCATGACTTATTTCCTCCAACTAGGCCCACCTCCTCAGAGCCCATTCAGCTGCGAGCTCATCAGAGCACCCTCTAATCCAATCACCACACTCTTAATCTGACAAAGTTAACAAGATTAACTGTCATGGGAATTAATTAGGGACTCAGAAAGAAGTCAGAAAAAGGCCACTAACTTCAAGGCATTAACAGATAGAAAGACACCTTATTGTATTTTCCTTGGTATCCTCCACAGTAATCAATTACAGTCTAGATACTTATAGTCATTTTGAAAATATTCACTAACTGAATGAATCAATGAATGTAATCATGAAGTCTTGGGTATTAGGGACACAACTTGTCAATAAGCCACCAAAGAACACACTGGGGTATCTGAAGATGCCATACTTGGGATAAAGCAAAACCAAATCCTGACACATATATGTTTAAACCATGAGGTTTGTGTTCTTGAGAACGGTCTCAATTCATGAAGAACCAATCCATGGTGGATGCATCAGGAAATCCCTAGCGTGCGAAGTTAATGAAAGGTAAACCAGGCATGATCCACTTCCGAAAGGAATCTCCACGTACTGTGAGTGAGGGCAAAACATCCCGCTCACTCACATCTGTCCCTGTTTGCACATGCTAAGCATTTCTCACACGCTCTTCACAGCACCAAGGTCTGGGTGAGGTCTCTCCCTTCTGCACTTTGCTAGCACAGAGGAGCACAGAGGCACAGAGACAAGAGCCAGCGCCTTTTAATCGCCTGACTCTCTATCTCCCTTTGTGTAGACCTTCACTGAAGTGGATTCTCTGTCCTTCTATTACATAAAAGTATAAAAGAAAACCAAGTTTTGTGAGGGCAGCAACGACCCCTGACACAGCGTGTGCGGGCTGCTGAGAGCACAGTATGAGCACTTGCTTTGCAGGGACAGAGCTGAGATGCTGACAGAAGGCACAAAGGAGGCATCCGTGGACCTAGAAAGCCCTAGCTTCTCATGGTTTCTTCCCAAAGAAGAGCAAGGGGACCAGGTGACAGTGGAGGTACCAAAACCAAGCAAGGAGAACTTTCAAAACATTTATGAAGCCGAGTGGAATACAGCTCGACTTTACATCAGACAGAGAGCGGAACTTAGGATAAAAATGTTACTCTGAAGTCATCGGGCAGCAGTATCCAGCATGAAGCAAGATAGCGCTTCATGGAGTTTTAAACCTTACCATCTGCTCCATCTCCTTTACTTTCCCAGCCTAAGAGGCGAAGGTTTAAAAACTTCATGACTGAGCTAACTTCAAGTCACACGAAGGGCATGTCACACTCTGCGACTTGACAATGGCAGTCATGGGACAGTAGACCTTGACCATTTGCCTTTCTCTGGGAGACACATGCTCTGGATGATCTTTATCCTCATTACTCCAGCAAGCCCTATCTGGAAACAGAACCAAGACTGGGACCACAGTGTTCTCCAGAGGGAGTGAACCAGGCCACTTAGCAACTCCCTGCTTCCTGAGACTGGAATTCTTAATGGATCTTCTTCTTCAACTCAATGAGAAGCCCACAATGGGAGCGGTCACTGCTGACTTCATCACCCTGGGAAATGCTGTAGGTGTTCACTAACCAAGTTTCTTATTTATGATTTTGTAATTGAATATAATCTCTTTTGAACAATGACTTCTCCCTGTCATATCTAGAAGGACACCAGCCAGTTAAGTTGAATCTTGTCCTTTCAAATCTCTTAAAAATTCTCAACCTGTCCCTAAATATGAATATTTTTACCTATAAGAAAATTGACACCAGAAGGTAACCCTGTCTAGAGTGACTTGACTAGTTGATAGTAGAATGTGGGAAATCCTGTCTGTAGAGTGGATACTTTTTCCACTGTTCATGCTGCTCCTCTTTTTCCCGTGAGACAAGGTTAAAGATGTGCTTACAGACATTATTTCAGAAGCAGTTTCTAATTATTTACCTAGTCTTATTGATATTATAAAAATATTTCTAGAATACACTCACCCATTTCACCTGAACAGGTTTCCTAACTTCTTTTCCTGCACCAGCTTTAACCTTATGAACCTATTATAACCCTAGAATCAAAGTAGACTTTCTGAAATGCCACTCTCGCCATGTGATGGTCTGTCTGGAAACCTGTGAGAACTCAAGATGACTAGGAGAACTATCAGTCTCCCAAGTACAACGCACTCCACTTGCCAGCCTGGCTAGTGTCCCTGTGATGCCACTAAGCTCCACGTTTCTGTCCTATTGCAAATGCCCTCCATATCTGTACACTGTCCCCTCCCCGTCAGCCACAGCTGGGACGGCACTTCCCCAGGACTTCTGAGTGTTTAGAAAAGGTGACTGGTGTCCTTTAGAACACCACCTTTCAGTTGGAAGAATGTGCTTCTAGAGCTGCATTGTTTGGGAAGGGAAAGCAACAGTGCAAGTGGAAAATAGATGAAAGAACTAAGGAGATGAAGCCGAAGAAAGATGGGACTCAGAGATAAGAAAACTAACTCAGAATAGACAAGAAATACCCTGGGAAGAAACAAACACTTCAGGAGGTTAGTTGGGAGTACCCCAACATTCATTAGTAGAATCTGTGGGTAGAAAAAGCATAAAGTCAGATTTAACAAATTTTAAGAAAGACTTTCTTGAGATTAAAAACTCTCACCATGTGAGCTCCAGCTCAAGTCAAGGCTAGAAGATGCGCAAAAGAGATGGCCACAGAGAGTGAAAGGACAAATGGTCAGTTTTCCTGAAGGGCGCTGACCACCAGATAATGACCTAGAGTGAGACAGCAATGGAGTGGAGAGGCAACTGGCTATATCCACGGGGCTCTCCGAACTCCTAATAACCCCTCCATGAACCTGCTCACAAACAGAATTAACCACACACAACTGCCTTCTCGTGGCCCAGAGAATGTTGTTTTCTTCAGTCTTCCAGCTATTTCAGAAACGTACATGATGAACAAAAAATTCTATGCCCTCCACTCTCCAACACTGGTGGTTAAAGAATTTGCAAGCAGCACTGCTCAGAGTTTGCATGAATATTTGTGTATGGACACATGAAGTAGATAAATGTTTTATATAGAGCCCTATTTTAAAACCAGTACATAAACGTGTGCATAATTTACACTCTGCAGCAAAGCATGAGTATTATAATCAGCTGGAGTACAGCAATGGTTTTGAGACTCTTGTGTTACTACCTTCCAGAAAAATTTTACACTCCTGGGTCACAACTCTCCTTTGTCTAGCCTATGGGTGAATACACCACAAGCATTTAGTTATTAATGGTAGGTAAAATCTGAAATGTGTGAATGATTTAATTTTGGAATGTTATAAATCAGTTTCAAGATTGCCTCCAAAACAATGTCACACTCACTTTACGATACACTTTACCGAGAGAAGAAGTAAAAGATGGCTCAGCGAGCACTCGAGAAATCACTTGCGACCTCAGGGATTTTCCACACGGGTGTGCTGCCTTGTCTTTTGTCATGTGTGTTATGACTGAGAAGTCGAGAAAGACTTTTCTGGGTATAAACACAGTGTTTAGCTATCATCTCATAACTCTATGTTTACAAGATCTTGAAGCTGCACGAGATGTAGGAACCCATGGTAAAACATACTTATAACGTAAGCCTTTCATTTATCAGCTTTGTGACAAGGTAGATAAGCATAGATGTTTAATTGTTAGTAAACTATATAAATAACACATTGACTTTTGGAAGAAAAATATGAATGCCCTAATGTGAATATGTATACTTTGGAGTACAGTATACTGAGTATCAGCAACTTGACTGTATCTAAAAAGTTGCACAAGTCTAGACTTCACAGAACTTCACATGTAATGTCAGCTTATCGAATTTCAGTTGGAAATAGGAAGGCCAATCCACCTTTACCTGTAGTCCTGGTGGGGCATGCACTGCCCTTGTTCAGCAGGCGATAAATGGGTAAGAAGTGCTAGCTTTCCTCTGCTCACACACGAGCATTGCTTTTGGAGAGAACGGGACAGCGTGGTTCAAGGTGGTACTAAGGAAGCAAAAGGGAGCAAACAATGCAAGGTCTTGAAAGACATATTACTACACAAAGATATATTAAGATTTCCATTAACTCCATGTAAAGACATGGAAATATTTTTCAAAAGACTGAACATAAGAAAACTTTCATTTCAGAAAGTACTGTGTGAACAGTTAAAGTTAGATGCGGGTTACAGTTTTGGAATCTTTTGAGCTGGACAACACACACTGTGACTGGGTAGTAGAAATACAGAAGTGCAGATGAAGGTAATACTCGACTTCCCAGTGAAAAATCAGTATATATGGAGGATCAGAGGAAGGAAGGGTGGGAATCAGTATTATTTTGGGCTGGTGTCATTCCAGAGAATTACAAAGGTTCAAGTTTGGGGAAAAGGAGTTTCAGAAACATGGAGTTTCAGAAACAGATGTCCTTGACTTAATGATTTTTTAACTTCACGCTGCAGTGAAAGTGATTCAATCAGCAGAAGCAGCGCTTTTGAATCTTGGTGTTTTCTCAGGGTAGTGAGATGTGTGATGGATATTCTCTCAAGGTACTGGCCAAGGGCATCAGGCCACAGCTGCCGGTCAGCCACATGATAAGCACAGAGAGTAACGGAGACTCTATAGGGTGCTGCGTCACTAGCTACATGGTTCTGTGGGTTAGGAAAACTAAATTCAAGTAGACAGCAGTATTATAAATGTATAATGAGTGTAAGGGGAGGTAACCCATTATAAGCCAAACACCATCTACATGTGGAGTTTCAGAGATTTTTAAGGCATCCAAGAGGAGATGTAGAATAAAGATAATTTTCTAAAAGCTATGAGCTTAAAGACACTTGAGTAGAGGTGAGCGTCAACTGACTGCTCCGCATGGCTCACTCCAGCCCCATTCTGCCCAGTGCCTGGCATGATGTTTTTTGTTTATTTGTTTCTTTCTTTCTTTTTACGTAGTCTATATTTTCAGTACATAAGAATTACAAGTACCATGGGGAGTTGATACATGCACATAATACATGTCAGCTGTTTTTTTCTCTCTCTCTCTCTGTTTGTTTTCATATGCTATCCTGCCCTCCTGTTACGGTTTGAATATAGACGCCCCGCCCAGCCTCATGTAGTCATGGAAGCGGCTGAGTCTAACATTTATGATTGATCCATTGTGTAGCACTGGAATTGGCAGTGTGAGCTCTGCACCCGCCCAGGGGTGGAGCTGAGATACAATGTAAGGTCGGAATGGGGGCGGGTTCTCCCTCTAGGCGCGGTTTGCTCTTGCCGCTTGCAGCCACCGTGAACGGCTGTCCCCTTTTGCTCTGGCTGCGTCCTTGAAGTGTTGCCCCAGTGCCACGCCACTCTGCCTTGGAGCCAGCTGATTATGGACTGAAATCCACAGAAACTGTAAGCTAAATAAACCTTTCCTTGCTTCACTTTGGGCGTCAGGTGTTTTGTCCCAGCAACAAAAAAAGTAACCAAGACACCTCCCTCCCTGGTCTCTCCAAGTCTTGGTCTCCCACCAATTTGCTAAAGCTATATTTTCATCTTTGTTACCTTTAACTCTTTTTTTCTATCCTCTTTCCTTCCTTTTCCTCATTCCACCTCCATCTCTTGTTCCTCCCCCCATTTGAAAAAGGTCCCCTTACTTCCTTTTTTATCTATCTTCTATTTTGTTCCCCTCTTCATGAGATATTCAGGGTTGTGTGTCTGACTTATTTTACTTAATATCGTGGTCTCCAGTGGCATTCATTTACCCATGAATTCCTCAAGCTTGTCTTTATTTATGGCAGAATAATTGTGGCTTTAAGTATTGACATCAGACATCACAAGATCTTCAACTTTTGCTTTAAAAAAACTACAATTCTAGATATTCCGTATATCCACGTGGAATTTAGGATCTCCTTTCAAAGTCTTCAAAAATAAAATTACATCAAACCTTAAAAGAACTAAGGGAAAGTTGATACATGAACAAAATTGAATATTTCACTTTAAGAATATGTTATATCTTGTCATTTACTTAGAACTTCATTTCAAACAATGATTTTTAGGTGTAGACATTACACATATTTAGTTAAATTTAGCCTAAGTAGTCCACATTTTTTATATTACTATGATATTTAAAACTTCATTTCCACTTCACTTGAGAAGATATTTAAGGCTGGATTTTTTATGAAAAGACTTAAATCATAAATTTAATGTATTTTATAATTATACTTATTCAACTTTTCTCTTGTTATGAAGTTTTGGCAATTTGTGTTTTTCAATGAATTTTGTACATTTCATCAATATTTTGAATTTATTGCCCAAATTATCTTTCTGTCATCTTTAGAGGCTTCAGTGTCATCTCTTTCATTCCTGATACTGATCATTTATTTTCTCTCTCCCTCTATATTTTTGTCATTGATTTTTTTCTATTGTTAACTATTAGTAATTTCATTTTAACAAGTACTAAACTTGCTTCTTTATATTTACTGCTAGTTAATTTTATCTTATTTTTCTAACTCCTTGAAGTGTTTACTTAGAATATCAACATTAGGTTTTTCTTGTTTTCTAATTTATGTATTTATAGCTTTAAATTCTCCTCTAAAAATTGCTTTATCTGTATCACATAAATTTTTAGAACATGATCTTGTTTTCATGTTCTTCAAAGTATTTTTTAACTTCACTTGTAATTTTGTCTTTGATTCAACAGTATGTACGAAGATGTTACTCAAGTTGCAAATATTTGGAAATTCTTCAGGTAGTTTTGTCATTGATTTCCAACTAAATTCTGTTGTGGCCTGAGAGCATATTTTGTATGATTTGAATGGCCAATAGTCCATGTACACTTGAAAACATGGGCCTTCAGGCATTATTGTTTACTTTATAAGTTCAATCAGGTCACTTTAGCTAATATTGTCAATCCAGTCTTAAATGACTACTTGCTCTACTGATTCATGAGAGGTTGAATTTCTTTTCTTTTCTTTTTTTTTTTTGTGGCACCAGGGATTGAACTCACGACCTTGCGCTTGCCAGGCAGGTGCTTAGGCCTCTGAGCTAGATCCCCGGCCTGAGAGGTTGAATTTCTGTATGCAATTGTGATGTTGTTCAGTTTCCATTTCAGTTTGGTTATTAGTATATGTCTTAACCCATGTTCTGTTGCTATAACAAAATAACTGAGAGTGGGTAATTTATACACCAACACAACTTATTTTAGCTTATGGTTCTGCAGGTCTGCAGCACATAAATGGCATCTTACCAGTTTCTAATGAGGGCCATAGGCTGCTCCATTCGTGGCATAAAAGAGGAAGGCCAACCAAGTACATGTGGAAGGGAGGTCACATGGGGACAGAGGAAGCAAGACAGAAAGCTGGGGGAAGCAAAGTCACTTCAAAGCAACCCCCTCTCACAGTAACTTGTCCAAACTCCAAAGTGGGACCTCAGCCTTTCAAGGAAAACATTCTGCACTTCTAAGCTCTTAAGGTTACCCCATAACCTTGCAGTCCTCACCGACACTGTCATAGGGAAACCCAGTTACAGACACAAGTTTTGAAGGAGATGAGTAACTTTCTAATCACAGTAGTCTATTACATCTAAATTACATGTCTATGTACATCTAAAATTGTTTTGTCTTCTCAATAAATTGATCCTTACCATTATAAAACATTATTCTTTATTTTTATATTATTCTTTTTACTTTTCTTTTAGTAATTTGGTTGTAATGTTGTGTGCGTATGTGTGTGTTGGGGGGGATATCTTTTTTTCATTCCTATTCTTTTAAATCACGTCTTTACATTTACAATGTGTGTTTCTTGTTAGAAATATAGAACTGGTTTTCTTTTATGCAGTCTGACAATATCTTCCTTTTTGTACCCATTTTATTTTCTAAAGAAAGATTTTGGCATTGCTAACAAATCCTCTCCTCTTTCAATATTTTAGAGAAGTTCCATTTTCATCTTACTTGCTTATTTTCTCTCTAAAAGTCTGAAATCATTCTTACATGCATTGTCTTATGTTTATGTCTCCTGTAATCTATGCTTATTTAAGACATTCTATGCAATAGTTTTTCCAAAATTTAGAGAAACACAAATTAAAGCAACACTGATTTCCTCAGACTGAAAAAAAAAAAAGACAATATTTCCACTAGGGAAAAAAAAAAAACCAACGCTGAAATTCCATCTTACTCCAGAGAGAATGGCCATCATTAAGAAATCAAATAACAAATGCTAGTGAGGCTGCAGTGAAAAAGGAACCCTTCTACATTGCTGGGGGGAGTGTAAACTAGTACAACCACTACAGAAATTCCTCAAAAAACTAAAATTAGAAATTCCATTCAACCCAGCTGTTTTTCTAGTAGGCATCTTACCATCTTACCCAGAGTTAAAGGCATCATATTACAGCAATAAATGCAGACCAAATTGGTAATGGCACAATTCACAGTAGCTAAATCTTGGAAGCAGCTTATATGTCCATCAACAGAAATATAGATAAAGAAAATGTGAAATACCAGTCAACTATAAAGAAGGATACATTTCAGTCATTTTTAGGAAAATGGATCCAACTTGATAACACACTGTTAAGTGAAATAAATCAGATACATAAGCTTAAATATCATATGGTTTCTCCCACATGAGAAATCCAATGTATAAATACAGTAAAAGACAGATAAAAGGAAATAGAAAGGTAGATCTTTTGCATATGAAAAGGTGACCAGGAATGGAGGGAGTAGAGGGAAGGGAAAGAAAACATGATTGCACCAATTATCCACAATGCATGTAATCACTCTTTGTTCCAAACATGAATTTAAAAAAAAAAGAAACTGAAAATTGTGGGAAAGGCATCTAGAAATGGAAGTGAGGAAAAGGGGACTGAAAAGAGTCAAGACCTTGCTCCCTAAGATGAATGTAAAATTATGTACTGCAAACATGCAAAACTAAAAAAATGTTGTTATTGTGCCTCAGTGTAGTTTTCCTTATATTTGTGCTTAAGATTGATGGAGGTATTTTTCTATTAGTACATGCTTGTGCACATGTTTACAATCCTTGCATGAGTTGGCTCACATGCATGACACATTGTAATTTCTTTTTTCTTCCCCTTTCCCTCTTCCCCCTCCTTCCAGCTCTTGATCCCCTCCCCATTTGAGAAAGATCTACCTCCCTATGCCCCCTTTAAATTTTTAACTATGCTTAGAATAATCTTGAAGCTTTTGTCTGGTAAACTCTGATGCTTATTTTTGCTTTGCATTGATACTTGTTTTCTTTTTTCTCCTTTGTAGATCACAGTATTTTGCCTCATTGTACGTATGGTGATTTGCTTTTATTTAAATCAGACACCAGGTACTACGTTGTTTTGTTGAGAATCTGGACTTCATTATATTCTTTTAAAGAATTTAAACAATTAAGTAACTTATTATGGGTCAGCTGGATTCCACCAGGCTCTTGTTCAGATGTCACTAGGTGTGGTCTAAAATTGCCGTTCACTGAGAGCATCATCAAGCTCAGTTTCCAAGATACAGTCCCTAGACACTGGTGGTGCGTGGCACTCTTCACTCTGCAGTCAGAAGTTGGATTTGCCCAGGTCCCGGGTGGGTTCTGAAAGTGGTGCAGGTTAGAGTGCTCATGTTCTTCTCCCAGCTTCATGTTTTGTTGCATGTACAGTTTGGCATTCAGACAAACGAGTTAAAGAAACTTTAAAGCCGTTTTCTTGATGGTTTTTGCATTAGTCAGCTCGGACTGCCATAACAAAATAACAGAAGCCAGGGGGCTTAATCAATACAAATTCATCCTCACACAACTCTGGAGGACAGAATTCCATGGCCTGGGGACAGCACGGTCAGGTTCTGGTGCTGCCCTATTTCTCAGCAGCTCACTTCACCGTCATGAGACTCCTTGTGCATGTGTGAGGAGAGGACACCAGCAACCTGCATTTTTCAGGACACGAGGGCTCCACTCTCAGCCTTGACCCTAACGACTCCGCATCTCCACGTGCCATCACGCTGGAGGTCAGAGCTTCAACATACGAGTTCCAGAGCCACGATTCAATTCGTGGCAGTTTGCTCATGGGGTGCCTTCGTCCGTTCTGGCATCTGCTCTGCCTTCCAGCTGCCTCAGTCTCTCTGAGGTCTTCTCTTTTGCTCTTCATCTTGGAGAGACCTCCACACTCGACTTGGCTTTCCCCTCCTTGCACCATGTTTCCAACAGGTTCACAGGCCGGGTTAAGAGCAGGAGTGGTAATTTCAGTGGGAAATAAAATTGGCTTTTCTCCTCCCAAAGAATGAAAGCGAAAAGCCACAGGGAAATCTAATAATCTGCACTCTGATTGGTCCGATGGACCAGGGAAACAAGGGACCCAGAGGGATTGTTGCTTGTCTGATTAGGACTGGATACAACTGGCTTAATTGGTTCCCAATCATTGCAGTTCAGACTGAAGGATGTCTTTTTATTGAGGTTCTTTGTTTGGGCACATGGTTTGTGTTTCTGCAAGACTGCCATTTTTATGAAATTTAGATTTACAATGTTTCTTCCAGTGTAAGCCTCTCACGCGATGCAGATGCGGATTAGGTGCTGTTTGAGCAGCCAAACTTTAGAGGCACTGAGCAGTGTTGGCTAGCATGTCCTCCTTTGCCACTACTAAAACATTCAATATCAAACTTATCTGCAAGATGTTGCGATATACCCTGTGCTATGAGCACTGAAGCATAAGTGGTGGATCCTACATCTTGGCATGTATGAATGTAAACAGAGAAATCTTTAATGTGAGCTACTGAGGCTAATCCTTGTTTACACTCCTTGTTGGCGTTTTTCATATGCTAATTGGCAAGTGAACATTTTTAGCTGCATTTTTAATGAGGGACTTGCCTGTTAATAGCTTCCTGTAATTGTTCTACAAATTGAGTGTAAATTTCTGTGGAACTCCGGAGCATCTGAGTAACATATTTATTAGGTGTGCCTTCTAGGATAGAAATCCAAGCATAGCATAGAAGTTGTTTATACCGCATGAAAACAAGGGGTGGGAACTGGGACTGAGTTTTTAAATTAGCATAACTGCCCATGCCCAATAGCATTTCCTGAATAATAGTCTCTACTATATTGATTACTTTGAGCTTGGTCTGAAATGAGTGAGTTTAAATGTGATTCAACTGGGCGTGGTGGGTCATGCCTGTAATCCCGGCACTCGGGAGGCTGAGACAGGAGGATCCTTGTGAGTTCGAGACTAGCCTTGGCTACAAAGTGAGCTCAAGACCAGCCTGAACAGCATAGTGAGACCCTGTCTCAAAAAGACAAGGGCTGGGGATCTAGCTCAGTGGCCTAAGTGCCTGCCTGGCAAGCGCAAGGTCATGAGTTCAATCCCTGGTGCCACAAAAATAAGTAAATAAATAAATGTGATTCAGAACATAGAAATTGCCCTGATGATAGACACATGCGGGCAAGGTGACTTACATCACCTGGCAGGATTTGAAAACCTTGAATTAATTCATCTAAGCTGCTCAGTGTTTGGGGGCTTGGACTCTGTGGTCCAGGACACTCTTTCTGAGTTGTTTAAAGAGTAGATCATTAAAAGCTGTGTGTGTATTAACTGGAAAGCACTTTGACCACTTACCACATCACGGTACTTTAGCTTTTTGGGGGGTGGGGAGTTAGTGAATTTACTAAGCTG
>RJWT010036270.1:0-13297 GCA_004365215.1 Cuniculus paca | reverse complement strand
CACAACGATCCTCCTGTCTCAGCCTCCCAAGTGCTGGGATTGCAGGCGTGTGCCACCAGACCCGGCTTGTCTTAAATGTTTTTTTATTTAAATAAACTGCTGCCTCTGTTTACTATATTACAATAAAACTGGTTTTCCTGAGAAGCCTAGATTTTAGTCTTGTGTAAATAATTCATATTCATATAAATAAATAAAAGTTCATTATCTTAAAATAAAGAATTATGATACATAGGTCTTAATATCTTATTAAAATATGAGCTATTGATTGGTCCAATTAGATGGTATATTATTTTTTAATGAAAATTAAATTGAAAGGCATGTCATAATATAAGGATTTGCTTTGTTTTGGTAAACAAATCCTTTATTTTTTAGCTGCAGTAAAAGGGCTTTTCTTGTATAACTTAGTCCAGTGGTGGCGAACCTGTGGCATAGGTGTTACTGTGTTTTTCCTTTAAGGCAAGAGATGTTAATATATGAGTTGTATTTTCTAAACTAAAACCTCAGTATTCAAGTTTAATTGCAGTGCGCCACTTTGTGATAAGTAAGTTTGGGGTTGCAGTTTGCCACTCAGCCTGTAAAAGGTTTGCACTCCCTGACTTACATGTGCAATTACTTTTAAAAAGGAGAATTTTCCCAGTTCAAAAATAGCAGACTATTAACCATACACTTTTACCTCCTTCTTTCCAAGAAACCTACAAAAAAATTTCTTTTCTCCTGGAAAAGAAATACATTACAAGCCTGTTTGTGTGTGTACGCACACGCGCGCGCGCGCACACACACACACACACACACTCTCTCTCATGAAGTCTAGCAGTGCTCAGACCCTGAAGTGGAGAAACTATGGAAGGAAGTGGAGTTGTTGGTTCCTTTTTTATTTGAATATTTTTAAATTTAAAAAAAAAGTAAATGAGACTTCTACTGGTAGGTATAACAAAGAATAGCTGACGGCACAGAATACACACAGGAAAGGACTCTGGTGGTAAAGGGAGTTGTAGGGAGCTACAACTTAACAACTAGTAAAGAAAGAGTAGAGCAGTAATAAAGAGAATTTTCTAAAATACCTGACAGTGGTCTTCAAACTTTAACATGCATCGAAGTCCTCTGGGAAACTCATACAAACACAGATTGCCATGTGCAGCCCCACAGTTTCCAGGGTAGGTCCAGGAATATGTGTTTCTGCTGTATTTCTAGTAGACCCTGATGCTGCTGGGCTGGGCAGTACTTGTTGAGAACCAGACGTTGAAAACATGAAACACCTGTATCCAAGTTATGACAGCGTACAGGAATCAGGAAAATGCACCTCCCTCTGTGCTGATGTGCTAGACAAAGGCATCTCTCAGACACGGCAACCCAAAGTTCGGTGCGCAGTTTGTGCTGCTGCTCCATATGGTACACAAACTATACAAATACAGATACCCGCAACTTATAGTGGGGTTGCACCTCAATAAAACCATTGCAAGTGGAAAATATCATGTGTCAAAAATGCATTTAATACTCCAACTTCCCAAACATCCTAGCTTCTCAACACAGTACACAGCAGAGTGTCACTCGTCCTTGTGTGACTGTCAGGGAGCTGTGACTGTGGCTGCCTCGTTTTGAGTATTGTAGGACTTAGCACTACCCTGAGAAAAGATCAAATTTCAAAGTTTAAGGTATGGTTTCTACTGAATGTGTTTTGTTTCCATACTATTATGAAGAAAACTCATTAGTCAAACCATTGTAAGTATAAAACCATGTATATGCCTGGCCTTATTCCACCTCACGTTTTGTGTACACATGAACGCAGGGCTGGTGTTTCCTGATAGTATCAAAGACAAAAGAAGATCAAAAACTGAGATAAATCCAGACTTTTATAACAGACTGTTCTGCTCTTAGGTTATATTGAAACACCTCGATACAGGATCTCTTTATTCACTCCCACAAGAAAGACTGAGAAAATAGAGAAGAAAAAATAATAATTAAAAATAACAAGATTTCCTAAAGCCAGTGGAGGCCAGGGGGCTGCAGAAGAAAAGGGCCAACTCTACATTCCAAGCATGATGAGTAAATGTGGATGCATTTCAGTGAAAATTCAGAATTCTGAAGATAATGAGAAAATTAGAAAAGCTCCTAGGGAGAAAAAATAAGTTATTTATAAGGGAATAAGAGTGAAATCAGCATTGCAGTTCTGATCAGGAATGCTAGATATTTGTTAACCTAAAATTCTTTACTCATTCACTATTGTCCAACATGAGGACAAAATGAAGTAATTTTCAGACACACAGGGACTTAGAAAGTTTATCTTGACTATCCTTTTTGAAATGAAATTACTGGAGAGTACATTTTAGCAAAATGAAAAAGAAACCCACAAAAGGGCAGATAAGAATCTAAGAAAGTCTTGGAATGTAAAGTGCAACTATTATAGCAATGCAAGGAAAAAATGGGAATGATTTCTAAGATGCAGCAGGCCTAGGAAAGTAGTTGTTCTAAATAAGAAGTAAGATATTTCTATAAAGTGTATCTTCAAGGACAAAATGGGTTCTTTTAGCAATTATTTAGCCTCATAAATGGTAGACTTACACTGTATACCTATGTACAGTGTATGTTGATAAATTAAGAGTTACAGTAATAACTACAAGAGTTGAATGCTTGTATTGACAAAAGAAAATTCACTTTTTTGGGGGGGGGGCTTGAAGAATTAAATAAGCTATCACTTTGGTGAAGAAAAGATAATCTCTCTGTCTCTGTCTCTCTCTCTCTCTTTCTCTCTCTATGTAGATGTAGGACATTTATTAGAACCACTCTGATAAATACCCATAGAAGGTTCTGTATAAATAAGTAAGTATTGGTTATTAAAAATTAACCTAGCAGGGCTGGGGATCTAGCTCAGCGGTCTAAGCGCCTGCCCAGCAAGCGCAAGGTCGTGAGTTCAATCCCCAGTGCTGCAAAAGAAAAAAAATTTAACCTAGCATGCAAATGATAACTACTTTTTTCTTAGCTCTAGGCCTCTTTCTTCTATTCTCTACTCCATTTCAATCTTGTGTTAGACCCTATAAAAAATACAAAGAAGTATGAAACCCAATCCCTTTCCTCGAGGAGTTTGATAATCTAGTTAGCAAGTTAAGACATGACTCTTGTAAAAAGGTAACTACCAGTTCAGGCAGTGATAGGTGCCTGCGTTCCCACCTACTTGGGAGGCTGAGATGGGCAATACATCGAGGCTCTAAAAAACAAACTGGGTGTAGTGGCACACCTCTAATCCCAGCAGTTGGGAGGGTGAAGCAGGAGTATCACTGAAAATTCGAGGCCAACCTTAGTTACATAGTTCGAGACCATCCTGAACTATGTAGTGAGACACTTTTCTCAAGCAAAACAAAACAACTCAAATAAAAAACAAAACCTGCCAAAAGCAATAATACCAAATAAGTGATATACACAGTAAGCATAATAAAAGGAGATTTTTAGTTTAAGCTAGAAATTGAACTGGGCCTTATAAAATGAAAAAGATTTTAACAGAGAAGAGGGATGGAGAAGGCTAGGACCCTGAGTAACATATGATTTACCTGAATGTCCACTCATTGGACAAGTATAGTAGCAGGCCAGACTGACATGGAAGAATCTTATTTGAGATATAGAAGACAATCCAAAAGTAGGCCAGGGCCATATTTTGAAGAACTTTGTGTATTTTCAAAGTCTGTGTTTGTCTTAGTCACTGTCTTGTTGCTGGGACAAAATACCTACAATTTTAAGGAGGAGAGGTTTATTTTGGCTCACTGTTTTAGTCCATAGTTGACTGTCGTCAAGGCAGGAAGGTATGGTGGAAGGGCGTGGGCAGAGGAAAGCTGCTGTCTTCATGGCAGCCAGGAAGCAGAGAGGAAGGGGAAATAGATCCTTCCAAGCCACATTCCCAATAACCCACCTCTTCTGACCAGACTCTGTCTCCTAACAACATATTCAGCTATTCACCTCCATAATTCCATCATCTTCAAAATCTCTGCCTATGAGTACTTGAGGCTCTTGGGGTCATAATAGTATTTTGGTATAAAACATAATGGTATTTTAAAAGTGGACTTTTCCCTTCATTTTCACTGGGGAATCTGACAGCTTTTAAAACTGGACATTAAGTGGCAGGAGTAAAGTAGTAATTTAGTAGGTGAATCTGGTTATACTGTTCTAGAAAGTTTAAAGGGAAGATGCAGGCAGAGTGAGGAATTGCAGTAATCCCAGTATGACATGGAAACAATGTTGATGGTGGTATTAAAACATGTAAAGAAGGGATGAAAGCTTAAGTGACTAGCATAAGAATCATAGGGTATGAAATGTGTCTTATATATTCACCCAACCCAAAAACTCTTAGCTCAAGATGAAGAGGTCAACAGAAAAGTTAAATGACTTAATCAAAGTTCCAGTAGCCTTATAGCAAAGCTCTAATTATAATTCATACTCCTTTTCCAATAGAAAGGGAGTTTATTTATTTGAGAGATAATTATCGAGAACAGTTATATGCAGTGCACTGTGTAGAACAGGAGACACCGTGTAACAGCACATGGACTGACCATCTGTTTTTGCAAATAGAATTTTATTCAAATACAGCCACCTTACTGATTTTGGCTGCTTTTGCACTGCAGTGCAGAGTTGAGAAGTTGGAACAAGACTGCGTAGTCTGCAGGCCTAAAATACTTCTCTGATTGTTGAGAAAGTTTACTGATTGCTGACCTGCAACATTAACATTTTTCCTAAAGTCAAAAGTATACAGAAAGGTAGAACCAGACATGGTGGTACACACCCATAATCCCAACACTCAGGAGGCTGAAGCAGGAGGGTCAAAAGTATAAGGCCAGCCTGGACTATGTAGCAAGACCCTGTCTCAGAAAAACAAACAAACAAAAGGTTTAATTAGAGAAGTGTCATACTCTTTGATATCCCTTGAACCATATTTCCCACCCCATAATTTGGTTTATCTGCTCTTCATTTCTTTTTTCAAAGTAAGTATGTGGCTGGGCCTGGTGGCACATGCCTGTTATCCCAGTACTCAGGTGGCTGACACAGGAGGATCGTTGTGAGGTCGAGACCAGCCTGGCCTACAAAGTGAGCTCAAGGCCAGCCTGAATAGCATAGTGAGACCCTGTCTCAAAAAGATAAGGATAAGGGATTTAGCTCAGTGGCTAAGTGCCTACCTTGCAAGCTGGAGATGACGAGTTCAATCCCCAGTGGGAGAGGTTGGCGAAGTTGGGGGGAGAAGACAAAATCAGTATGTGTACATGTTATCTTATTTTGCCTTTTTCTTACACAAAAAGTAGTATACCACGTGCAGTCTTTTACACTTTTTTTTTTCCACTTATGAGCACTTTTGGGAAATCACTCTATATCAATTCGTGGAGATCTTTCTCATTGTTTTAGCTGTATAGTACTACATACTTGTGTGTGTGTGCACACAGTTTACTCAACCAATTTTGGAGATGTAGTTTCCAGTATATAGCAATTTTAAATAGTGCTGAACTGAAAAACCTTGCATCTGTATACTACTTTTTGGTGATAATGATTGAACGCAGGACCTCTTGTCATATATTGTATATATATATTATTTAAACTGTGTCTTCATTAAGTACCTAGAAGTGATGAATAATCTTGTATGTATGCATGTTTGCATGTATGTTCATATTGTTGAACTTGTGTCTTTGGGGTAAATATTTGAAAGTAAAAACGATAGAGGTAAACTAATAATTTAATAATTAATGATTTTAAGAGTATGTACATGTTGATTTCTGGAAAATATTGCTAATTAAGTAATAGCATTCATCATTAAATAATCCAATTGGTTTAAATATGTTCTATAGTTGTAAATTTGTTCACTAATTCTACTGAATTTGTAATGTATTTCTTAGCAATTATGTTATAAATAGGTAAATCAGTTTCCATGCCAGCCCTGAGTTTTTGAAAAAGTCTACGTTAGGATTTTTGAGATTTCATTCACATCTAAATTATTTCTGTGCAAAAATTCATTTATAGCTAAGAATATCAGGTCACATCTTCCCTCATTTGTGACCTCTGGAGTTGGACTGGCATGGAAGAATTTAAAGAGTTGAGTTTTGGGCAGCAGTAAAGATTCTTCCAGGCAATAATAATAGTAATTTTTTGTTCGTTTGTTTGTTTTTGAGACAGTGTCTCACAATTTAGATTGGCCTTGAACTCACTTTGTAGCCCAGGCTGGCCTCAAGTTCACAATGATTCTCCTGTCTCTACCTCTTAAATGCTGGGATTACAGGCCCGCGCCACCACATCTGGCTGGTTAATAGTCACTTATATTGACAAAAGACAGAGTATCTGGGGATCCAATATTGCTTGACCACAAATCAATTGCTTTACTCTTAATAGCTACCTTCCATTCATAAAACAAATGTTTGTCAGTTGGGAAGGTGAAGTTTGCTTCATTTTCTATTTTCTGAGTAGCTAATTTCTTTAAATACCTGTATCTATAATTATAATTTTACCTCACATTTACTTTCATATGTTGAATGTAAATATTAAAATTTAGTGGTTACTCCTTGATAAAATAGTGTCTTTAGTTTCTCTAACTTTCTGTGAATATATTATATGCAATGCATATTTTTTTTAAACTAGTTACCTAGTTGATATTTTCTCTGAAAAAAGTTTCTAAATTCAGCGCCAGTTAGGATGCTGTAAAGCTGTTTACCACACTTGAAAACATTTTTGAGCTTAGTTTCTTTGAAGGAAATTAATATGAGATTATTTGTATCATCTGCTCTTTTATGAAATGCTAAAAACAGTGGCACGGGTTTTTTTTTAAGGGAGAAATTGATGCGTACTATCATTTTTTAAGGAAATAAAAAGTAAGATACTCAGCATTCTAATAAATTTACTGAATAAAGGGAAAAAGAGAAAAGCTTTGGAATACATAATATACCTTGAAGTACAACACTGACGGAGGAAAGTAATTTTGTTCTGCTACTTTTTCTGTCCATATAGGTAAGAGTTACTCAGTATTTTAAGTTCTAGGTGAGAAAACTATTACTTGTCCTTGCATTATATAGTACTGTTTTGTGAGGAATCTTACAGAACTTTTTATCATATAATCCTCCTGTAGATAAGAAAGCAATGAAAATGTGTCTATGAGCATAGTCCTATTAACTATCTGATGTCTTTGCTAGTATTTTAAAGTAATACTCATGCTTTGTAATGTCTCTTAGGTTTTTTACTCACGTATCTTTAAGCAGGAAAATTTCTGAGAAATCTGAAAGTTAACAGAACTCTCAGTTTCTTTCTTCCAGTCAGTAAACTACTGGTTGCTTTTCAGTTCAAAATTATGTTCAAGAGTGTTATTTTCTTTTCTGGAGTGTGACACCAAATACAGGAACCTCAGGTTGATTGAACAATATGTATTACTTCTTTGGGGATATAAAGGATCATGCTTAATATCTTCACTGGTTTTTTGTTTTGTTCTTTAAAGAATTTACTTTGCTTTAGGTTTACCTAAAGAAGATCATGGGTCCCTAAAGAAAAAACCCTTATTGCTATTTTATTGAAAACAGATTTACCTAATCTAGTAAATGATTGTGGTTCATCTGAAATCATTGTATCTCAATCACTTCTCAGCCTTTTGGCTAATATCAAGTGAAATCATTGTAGTCCAAACCCAGAGAATAGTAAAAGTCAAATTCACATCTTAAAAGGTATTTTTCTAGGTTGTATTGACTTGAAAGATTAAGAAGGTAAAAACCAGATAGGATTAATTCTGAAATCAATTATATGTCCTTTTTCTGACACAGAAAACATTGTTTTTTGGCTAACTTTGGAGAACTGATTGAATTTGAGGGAAAAAAGATACATTAAAAAGGATAAACGTTTTTGTGTAACTGATTTTATAAAGCATAGCTGTCAACCACACCTTTTTTTTATGTTTTGTGAAATGAAAATATAGTTGTGTTTAGTTATTTGGACTTACAGTTTTGCTGTTTCTTATGTGAAGAACTCTTATTTAATTATTTTGACATACACTAACATTTTTTCTCCTTGAAATAACATTTTAAAGTATTTAATATTTGACTTTAAATGGTTAAAAAGAGGGAAGGTAAATAAAACATCTTAGATCTGTGTCACTTTCTAAGCATAAAGTATGGCTTTTCACTATCTCTGGTGTTTCTCTGACCTAACATACTTCAAATCCAAGTTCTTTATTTTTGTAACATACATGTCGTTTTAAAATATGCCTCTAGTTGTATTGTATTTTTTAAAAAGTTACTTGGCAAAATAACATTTTATTAATTTCCTCCCTCAATTTTTTGTGGCATATACTACTTTGAATTGGGTGTTATATTTTGAAAATGAATCAAAATAGTAATTTCAAAGCATACTAGTTAACACTGGTTTTTATGACTTGCTTCCAAAAGTAAAACCCTTAAATATTATCTATAATTGATAATACTTAAGATCATCAAATAGTGTTGCCATTCTTCAGAAGACTACATTTTTAGGTACTCTTTGAGAAAATACTCAAAATGTTTGACTGAGATTACTCTCTTTATGACTAACAACTTTAATTCAAAATGAAACATAAAATATGTAGCATTAAATACGCATGAATAAGCAATTTACATTAAAATCACTTAGTATAAAAAATTCAGCAAATTAAGTAATTTAGTGTAAAAAGGAATAAAGGAATAATTTAAAGAACACAGATGGTCACCACATGATTTAAATCAGCCACTTTTAGACTTGAATAGCTTTTTAAAGAGATATTTTAATGAAGACCACATTAAATTGAAAATAAACACATTAAAGAAAAATAAAATGGAGTACATATCAAGAATAGAATATATTTTAATGCTTAACACATTGAATACAAATATTCTTTAAAAACATGTAAATGTCCACGTGTTAATTTTCTTTCAGAGGCAGAGAAAAAGGTTTTCCAAGAGAACACCTTTCACAGTTGATGGAGCTTGGAGGTTCCAGTTAAGGTCCCAGTGGTTTTATTTCGGATAGCTTATATTGTAGATTCATTGTCAGATACCTTTTTTAAGGTCTGTAGGCTGTGTTGAATAAAATTGTCTGCTCCTTGAACTTCAGCAAATCTGGTGTCGCTTCTCCTGACAGACCAGTTTTTCATTTTTATTGAATTCTGAATTGTGTCCGATGTAAAGTAGTAAACTATAGGGTCAAAACAACAGTTGGAAACAGCAATGCAGAGAGTGATTGGATACATTGTCCTTACTGCTGCCGCGACTGAGCAATTAACAAATGTCTGTGTTCTCATAAGAGAATATAAAATAAGATTGATATTGTAAGGCACAAAACAGAAACAGAATATAACCAAATGTACAAAAATCATTTTTAAAACCTTAGTTTTGTTTATTTTGCTTCTACTTAATGTAACAGGTTTATTTAAAGTTCTTAGCACCATACTAGAACAAGTTACATTCAAAATTAGAGGAATAAAAAATCCCACTGTTTCGATGAAAATTACAATCCTTGAAAGGTAAGTTTTCCACGTGGCTTCTGAAAAGTTTTCAAAGCAGGTTTCTGAGGTATTGTTAGGCTGTGAGTTGGTGGACTGAAAAAAAACTGCTGGTGCACTTCCTCCCATCACAGTTAACCACACGGCAGTGCAAACAATCTTTGCGTTTCGTTTGGTTCTTAGAGTCTTTGACTTAAATGGGTAGACAATTGCCAGAAATCGGTCTACACTGATGCAAGTTAAAAAGAAAATGCTTCCATACATGTTAGTATAAAATAACATTACAGAGATCTTACAGAGTACATCTCCAAATGGCCAATTGCGCGTTGCAAAGTAAAAAATCCTGAAGGGTAAAGTAAAAACGAAAAGCAAGTCTGACATTGCCAAGTTAATCATGTACGTTGTAGTTTCATTTCGCACTTTGAGGATGCAGATGAAAATGTATATGGCAACACAGTTAGATATTAAGCCAAGCACAAACACCATGCTGAACATGCACCCATACAAAGTGTACTTAAAAGAGTCATCATACAAGCATTGGGAGCTGTTTGCGCTTACCATTATAAAGGCACGTCCAGCTTGTGGCCTGGAGCTCCTTTTGTCAGCGGCCGGCTCCTTTGGTATTCAGATTTTGATTACTGTAACCTCTGTATATTTTTTACAAAGTATTTGGATCTTTGGGCAGTTTTATAAAATAGTTCCTTTTTCTCTGAAAGCTCCAAAATAAACATGAAACTTACTGCTCCAAAGTTTCTAGTAGGTTCTTCAACAGGAAAGTACTCTCATTTTCTCGTCTCCAGATAATCCATGAATCCAGGGTTTAACTGACGAGAAAATGCAGTCAATGAAGTCAACCCGTAAGCTTGCAGGCATAGAGAAAACCACGTTCTGAGTCTGGAGATACAGCCACTTTATCTCGTAAACTTACATTTCTGTAGTCAAGATGAATGTTCCAAAGTCAGTATTTTCTTACACTCCAAAATATTTAAGTGTAGGTTATCTATCTTACTTTGCTTTTCAGGGCAGCATTTCAGAGACTTAAACATTCCCAATTTGTCTTTTATTTTTCTTGAATGAAACCTTTTTTAAAAAGGTTTTCCTTTTCGTTATTCCTGCAGTGGATCCCAGATGGTGGTTAAGTTGAAGAATCTTTTATAGGTTCCGAAATAAATTCCTGAGCATGTTTGCTCTTGCTGAATTGAGGCCTTTTCCGCAGTTGCCAGCTGTAACTGTGAGATGGGCTTTCTCTGAAGTGAAAAAGAAAGGCTTGCTAGATTTGTAGTATGACATCACAGGAAGAAGAGGCTGGGTTTGGACAAAGAAAGGTTTCAACCCAGTTTGTTTGCAGTTCCTTTAATCTGATAATGTGTCTGCTGGGAGTGTACCTAGGAGGCTTGCAAATGGTTACTGGCTGTTCAGCTGGCTTTTTATGTGGAAATGCTTGCTGTGGTTCTGGCAACCTCTCAGGATTGTTTTTGTTTTGTTTTATTTGCATGGTAATAATTGAGAGAAAGAAAAAAGTCAGTTTAAATCTGTTTTCTTGTTTCTCTCATTCAGTTGCTTTTGTGTTTGGGATATGACCTTCTTTAGACATAAAATATATACGGTGCATACTTATAGTATTTAGGGTTATTTTAATGTAGCAATTTAAAGAACTGTTTATGAGCGAAAGACCTTTAGAGATGAGTGATAATTCTGCCACTCTTGTGACGTCTGGTTTTTTTTTAATTACTTGAGATATAATTTATTTGCTGTGCTTGTGACTAGCTTTAATTCTGGTTCTCATTTAGTTTTTGATAAATAATTTTCTGCTTCCTATGAGACTGAATTAATTTTTTAGAACTATTACAATGTTTATATTATCCCTTTTACAAATTTAGCTCAATAGTAGAGCATGTGTTTAGCATTTAAGACTCTGGGTTCAATCCCCAGTACATGTGCATGCGTGTGCACACACACACACATCCAAACACGCACACACAATAATAATGCAAATAATAAATATAAAGGAAAGGAGAATGTTTATCTTTGGTGTGGTATTAATTTTATTTCACCCACAATTTAAGCACGAGTAAAGGTGCATTCTTTTTTAAACAAAATGCTTTTCTTTGTAAATCGATTGGAATAAATTCTGGAGATGAAGAGTTCTATGTAGCTGAATTTCATGTTTATAATTTTATTTTTGTTCTCTCCAGCTCTTCCTTTTACTGCCATAACTTGACATTAACCATATGCTATAATGTATTTTAGGTCTTATTTTCATTTAAAAGTTCCGATGAATGGTTTATTTGTATTTAAAGTATACTCATATCCCCCCCCATCAAAGAACATATGGGTGGGATGAAGGTAGATGAAGGCTGTTGCCTCAAGGATCGAGGCTGTCACAACCATTGAGATACATATTTTTCGTATTTTAAACTACTTTTATGTGCTTGTGTGTGTGTGCATTCACGTGCTCCAGGAGTGAACTGAGGGTCTAGTGCATGGCAAGAGTATTCTGTATCACTGAGCTACGCCTTCTGCCCTATTGTCTTTGAGAATAGATCTAGTTGTGTTTTACAGTTAGTACTCTTCCTTTTCTGTATCAGTTAAGGAATTTGAGAGCAATTTACTTTTCCTTAATAAATTACTTAATTTAAAAATAACACATTACAGTAATAATGTTTTATATTGTTTGCACATTTTTACTTACATTTGTTGATGAATTATAATCTGTTGTTTCAGTTTGGAAATTCACTTGTAATCAAATGATATAAATACGAATATTATTTATTACCAATAAACTTAAAACATTGAGCGTTGAATTATTTTGCACCTTTTTTAAATTTTCTTTGGTATGGAAAAAAGGGATAGATGTGTTCATATTAGAAGACTGACAATAATGAATAATGACTCCAAGACTGGGCAGTAATGAAAAAATAAGCCCTGACCTGGTCTACTTTTACTTTCCTTTTGAATGTGATACTTTCTCAGACAATTAGAATATATTATGTATTGGAATATTCTTCATATTCAGTTACTTAACTGTTACTCAACAGTAACTCAGCTGTTATTTTTTTGTTTGAGTTGATGCTTAAAATGAATAGCTAACAATTTGCTGAATTATTCATTATTCAACATTATTTTCATTATCTATATATTAATAGATCTTGTTTTTCTAATTCTTAGCACAATTCTTCACCCTTAGTAGATACTGACATGTTTGCTGATGAGTGAATCATATCAATAAAATTGGATTTTGTTGAAACTTATTCCTAACAAGCAATAGCAATGGAGCTGTTTCAGTGGGAAGAAAATTTATTATTGGGTTTTTTTGAGATACTTTATTTGACTGCTAATTTATGGAACCAAAGGGAAATTCAATACCTTGGAAAAGCCTTAAATTAGTATTTTAAAAAAAAGTACAAAGACTACTTACAAAGAAACCTTTAAAAATTCAGGGAATTAAGTATACTGAATAGGTACTTTTGTATTTGATAGACTAAAATAAACTTAATGTGAGATTTATACACTTCCGGAATTTAAGAGTGAGAATCAGTTTTTCTTATATGGATTTTTTTCCTGTTGGGTGGGTAGGGAATGAAATAAGAAAACCAAAGTCAAGCTGAACTGGTAAAGATAAATTTTATTCTGGATTGTTACAGTAGTATACATCTAAAACTAATTTGAATATAATACACCTATACAAATGATTTGAAGTATAGTAAATCTCATTATGCATCTCATTACTTTTCAAATTTTAATTAGATACAAAAACCAAGTGAATAACCAGCTAGTTTTAAAGTAGATTTTTCTTTTTAGTACATGAATGTTCTCAGTCTTTTGTGTGATTTATTTTTTTTT
>RJWT010036268.1:0-13306 GCA_004365215.1 Cuniculus paca | reverse complement strand
ACAAAGCTACAGACTGCTGAGAAAAAACAAAGAGGAAAGAGCCCTTTTAAGATAGAGGGGAATGGCTCTGGCGCAAGACTTCAGGTGAGCTCCTGGCTTCACAGCAGTAAATTCTTTAAATCATAGACACAGCTGGAAACCAGAGAATAATATTTTCATGCGTGCACAGTATAGAAAAACAAATGCTAGTTAAATTCTGTTCCTTTTGGTCACACTAATACACAGAAAGCAATTTCTGAAAACATTATTAACTTCTTATATAAAGGAAAATAGACAATATTATTATTTTACAATTTGTGCTATTTTGTGCTCAATTTTTTTTCATTATGTACTCATTTATACCTTGACCCAACAATGGGAAACATATTAAGCTACAAAGTAAAACATTTTAATTGTTGTGAGTAAATAACTGACCCTTGAATAGTTGCAGACTCTGGTAAATGAGTTATCTATTTTCCTAAAAGCCCAGCACAGTGCCTTGGAAATTTCCCTGCAATAAAATCCAGATCTGACCAAACCAGTCTGAACAGGAGGCTCATCCTGTTTAGCATTTCTTCCAGTACAGTACAAAGAACATGTTAGTTACTCTTTAAACTACTGTGTTCTTAACGATGCCATTGCAACCCAATGAATAAAGCATCAGCCCTCCTGGCAGGACTTAGACTCCACAGGATACCTCCATCTCTAATGTGTTGCTATGGGCCAAAGACCTTGCTTTTTCTTTCTCTAAATGACCACCGAAAGTCCTTGTTTTGCTCTGTAACCAGGGAGCAAGGACACCTGAGATGTTCCTTTTCACCTCTCTGAGCCTAACAAATGGTGTAGTTACCTCATGAAGATGACTTAAAAGGCTGCATGGGATAGAGAGAGCTCCTGGGGCACAAGAGCGTGAACACATTAGTCTACAGGGCAACATCCAAGTGGAAGTTTCTAGTCTGACAGGGAGCATCCTGAAGAATTGGGTCAAGGCTCTGGTGCTACTGGTTTCACGTGGAGGTACTCTAATGGCTAGGACCAGAAAGGCCTGCATGATTCGAAGGCCTGCAGTCTTCTTACACTGGAGGCAGACTGAGAGGCACAGAAAGGTGGTTTTACACACCAGGAGCATATATGTATCAGGAGACTATAGAGGGATCACTCGAATTCTTTCTTGGAGAAGGTGCTTATGTTCTAACTGCTTTATGTGGCCAAGGATCATCAGCAGTAAGGGTAGTGACACATGACAATCATCACGGAGGTCCTTTTAGGGTCACTATCAAACCCTCTGATACAGCTCCAACTCCTTCCCTAGTCCCTCTCCATCTTGGTCTCAGGTTTCTATAAATATCTGCAAATGTACTACCTCCTAGCTCCCACCATAACCCATTAATGCTCCACAGCCCAGCTGTCTAGAGGAGGAGATATTCGACTCTTAAGAATGCCACTTAGAAATCCTTCTGGACAAGGGGATGACATTTTTGAGGACTAAATTCCTTGGATACAATCTCTTTCCCTACTGGTCTTAGGCTAAAGGACCTATCTGCTGCTGAAATGTAGCCTGTTTCTCTAACTGTGGCTGTATTATCAGTTAGGTAGTTGCTCAGGCTGTAGAAGGCCAAAGACCTGAAAATGTTTTGTGTTAATGTACAAGGAAAAGTATGCTATCTAAAATAATTATTTAAGTATCTATGAATTTTGTATTATGATAATTCCAAGCTTAGCATTCAGATAAATATCATTATAGTTGAAAATCATTTGTAACTGGGCTTTCTCACAATTCCGGAGTCTGCTCAATCATGAAGAAATCAGAGCTGGTTTCAGATGAAAAGGAGAAATTTACAGGCAAATTATTTTAAAATCTAAGTTATAAAAATTGAATCTAAAATTCCCATCGACAAAATTATACTGAATGTCAGCTGTGAATGCATTTCATATGCTTGACATGATATAGAGAGAAACCTCCAACGGTAGGCTGCTACTGCTGACATGGGTCTTAGGGCACTCTCTTTATCCTGCCCGTTACACGTGAGATAAAGTTCTCTTTCATTCACCACACTCAGTTCAAGGTCAAAGGCCATCCCTACTAATTCATTCACAAAGTATTTAAATATACTAGTGGAAGGCAGAAGGAAGAACAAGCAAACACTGAAGTTAAAAAACACACAGATATAAGAGAAAAATATCTGGCCCATGAACTGAATGCAACTTCATGTTTGCTTAGAGTAATCATATTTATTTATGGTCTTATTATTTATAAAAAAAAATTATGCTGAATGTGCTTTGTGGGAATTACAGAATATTGCTATTGCTATCCTATTTTATTATTTTCATAGCTACATGGCCCAATCCTAACCTAAACAAATATTTTAGAAAAATTCCCACAGGCATTATCGCTTCTCTTCCTTTCTAGTCTTAATGAAAAAGATCTGCTCTCCAAGTCCTCTGATTTTCTTATTCTGGAGTAATTCTAAATATTATGGTTTATTATAACTTTTATTATGAAACAATGACTTTAGAAAATAACCAGCAGCTATTGGTGGTTAAGCATATATGGGTAAAGTGGTGGCATTTGGGAATTGCAATAGCTGTCAATTCCAAATATTCACCAGCATTGATTATTATAGCAATTAGGATAATGATTTTATTATTTTCTTTCTTTATTTTGAAGAGAATAAAACAAATACAAAATAAAACAGAATATTCAATCAAAACAATACATGACTTCAAAATGATTTTATTATTTTCACCAACAAAGTAGATATGCGTTTCTGTATTTATTCAACATACCAACCTGACACAGTCTCTATAATAGTTTTACTAGTAGGTAAAAATAAGGTAAACATAAAAGTAATACACATAATTAAACTAAAACAAAATGCTCCATTATTTCTAGACTTCCTATAGTACAGTCTCTTAACAAGAATCTCTACATCAAGAGGGGTCACTATCTTCATTCAACTTACCCCTACCCAACCACCCTAGCTTTTTGCCTCCACTCTTAACTATACCTTAACTTATACCTTTTCTCTGGTATAAACATTGGCACAGAAATATGACATGATTGTATTCAATCTGTGAATAGCCATCATATATGTTAACGAGACAGAAACTAATACTTGTATAAGGAAAATTTAATTTTAACTAATACATGTCATGAGTTGAAGCAAAGCAAAAGTTGAGAAACTAAAAATGGAATGACACTGCCTTTCCTTTCTGGGCTTCACTAGCTCTAAAGACAGAGAAGCCTGGGGTAAAAGGTCAGTTCAATCCTCCTGAGGATACATTCACTTAACAGCTCTGTATTAAATGCTTACCGTAAATAGGTCCTTGTGCTGAGTCCTAAGAATATGAATAACACACAGACCTTGTCCTTGAGGAATTTGCAGCAGAGAAGCAAAATATTGAAAAGCATTAGTAGACTTGAATTTGCTATGGTGTGGCAAATTACTCTTAGGAGTCTGCCTATTGGAAAAAAAAAAAAGGTCTAGATTCTGGATAAAACTACTTATTTATATATTGTTAGGCGTGTAGAGGAAATACTCTAAGATGCACTTTCCTCCCTCCTCCCCTCTCTAAAAAAAAGTAGCCTGAAACCAGAAGGAAGAGCCAAGAGCAGTAAGCAAAATGAAGCCAGAGTTGCTTGCAAGAAAAAAATGCCACCATCAATAATGTGCCAGGAGACATCTCGCAGAGGCAGGCAGAGCCACAGTATGAGGCAATCAGAGCCTGTAGCTTTTTTGTATCTGTGTATGTCCCTCACCCCAGCCAGCCTTCCTGAACCCTCGACTTTAATCGTACAACTAGCCAAGAGAAAGAACCTGAGTGAAGCAGAAGTCACTGATAGAAACAATTCAAGACCTATGCTTTATCAAGAAGCATATTTTTCTTAAGGTCAGGGTAATATTTGTGCATTTAGAGAAAAAGAGAGGAAACAAATACATAAAGTGACTGGTTAGGTTTGACCTGTAGCCCAAATTGGGCATAAATTTGCTGAAATATATATAGAGAGAGTAAATTGGTACTTTGAGCAGAGACCTTGGTAAGAAGAATGTGGAAGCATCCCCATCAGGGACTGCCCAGAACTGTATCCCTGCCCTGAGGGCCAAGTCAAGCTCCTATTCCTCTTCCTTACCTCCTCCTTTGTCAGAACCCCTTTCCATCCTACATGGCTATTTTTCCTTGTTTTTAAAAAAATGTATTAGTACATGTTTGCAGTACATAATGATTACATTCATCATATGGATAAATGTCCCTTAATTCTTTTTCCATCCTACTTGTGTCTCTAACACAGTCTACCTTGTTACAATGGCAGCCAGCTACAAGGCAGAGACCTAGAATTCAGTTCTCCCTTTAATTAGTACAGTGAATAGGAGCTACCGAAGCAAGGAAAGGGAAGCTAGTGTGAGTTATTATGTGACAAGCTTAAATCAAAATCCCACTTTATGATTGTTAGAATCATTACCTATTGTGGCAGCTACTTTTTCATTCACAGTAAAGATAAACTTAGACCCTGAGAGCTATCCAGGGACCTCAGTCTTTCTGCCTCACCTGTGACATGTGCAAAGTAGTTTGGTAGCATGATTTGCATACAAGAGGAGGGTTCCCGTCATAGGTTCCCTGTGGGTCAGTTTCCCAAGCTTTTCCACTTCCCACTTTCAATCCTCATCTCACAAGTCATTGGACAGGCTAACATACAACGCCTTTTGGAGAAACTGAAAGAAATGAAACACTGCTAGAAAAACTGTCAGATATTTGGACAGTTAAAATCTAGATCCCTCTAGGAGGATCTTTATAGATGAAACTCTACCACAACAGCAGCACAATCCTACGGAAGGCAGCTTCCAGGGCACATCTTCATAGCAGCTGCTATCCCTGGAATTCACATGCCTGTCTTTCTGGGGTTTTTGTTTCTTTGTTTTACCAGTATGGTACTTTCATTTTTGGTACACATGAAAACAGAATAATGAATTAGGTGATTTGAGCCTATCTATATGTGGCGGGGGGTTGGCAGAAGAATCACCAAGTTAGTTTATAAACTTCTATAGTCCAGAAGATCACACAAAGGGGAAAACTTGCAGTGTATCATTGAAGTCTTAATTGAGGCCCTGGAATTCAGAGCAATGGCCAGGACCTTTTGGATATGTCATCTGCTGTTAGGTTGCATGCTTGAGAACCAAGGAGATAAGCAGGATATGTAAAGAAGGGTAACAAATTAAAGAGAAAATGTGAATTAATACTAAAAATGTGGATAATAAAATGGAGGTCATAATTGTATACTTTCAATAAGAGTTGTATTGATGTGAAGTTGTTTCTGAATTTTCAAGCTCCCTGCTGAGCTAAATTGCAAAAATAAGTTTATATGAGGAGAAAATGTGATTCCTGCTATATATTAATACAGTAGTCACTGTAAACTTACATAAGAAATCCAAAAGAGTGTGTATGTGTATATATATTATATACTGTTACACAGATATATCTATTATGTTATGTTATCCACTAGTTTTCTCACAGTAATATGTGGCTTAAAGACAGAGACATATTCTGAGAAATACATAGGTAGGCAATTTTTATCCTCATATGACCATGAAGGAATAGACTCCATGAACCTAGACAGAACAGGTCAATCACTCAAGGTGGCCTCTTGAAGCAACAAGTGATGTGGAAAACCTGAGCTGTATGAGGCAGCTGCCAGCATATACAACACACTGATTTATAGTAATCATTTTCTTAGCACACTCCAAGATAACAGTTAGAATTAGAGTATTTGGTACTGTACCCAACCACACATGCTCTATTTTTATGTGGCTGGCAGTACAAGTTTGTTTACACCAGCATCAATGCAAACATGTGAATAAGGTCTTGTGCTTTCACCTTCATGACTATACACTATATAAGGGAAATTTTTCATTCCAATACAATTTTATGGGACCATCCTTATATGTGTGATACATTGTTGCATGAGGCTATCTGTGATCATATTTGCGTGTTCACCATGCAAAATCAATAAAAACACATGAAATATAAAAGGGGCTCAACACAGAACCTAACCAAAGTATTTAACTGCTTGGCACTGCTTGTCCACTTCAGCCAACACCATGCACAGTATTAACAGCGGCACATTATTTAGGTCTAACGTATCGGAAGAGGAGCAGGACCAGGTCAGAGAAGCGGCCAACAGCCAAGGCTTCAGTTTCTTCCCTTTGCCTAAAACAAAACATCTGCTGCTAGTTAATAACACATTTAAAAATGGCTGAGAGGAAGAAGTTAGCAGTAATAAGATGTAAAGGTTAACGGAAAGCTGTTTGCCTCTGTTCCTCTATCTACACACACCGAAATATAACTGGAAAATCTGTTCAGCCACTCTTTCTATTTACATTCATAATTTATTTTCTTTCTTCATTTTGTTTTTCTTGTTTTGTTGTTCTTCAGAGAACACCTTTCTACGTATGGGTGTTTTAAAATTCTGATCAGAACTGGTAGTGGGAAAAGAGCTGGGGAAATAATGGAGATGCCAGTACTTATGTGACACATTCACAAACCTTATGAATTTTTAATGAAGGAACAATGTCCACAATTAGATTTGAAATGAGGTTTTCTTTGTGGGTGCTCTTATAGTAAGTGTAGTGTGGATAGATTTTACTTTATATTCAGTAAACGATACTGATGCAAAAAATACTACGATTTAATAGAAAATAAAAGCAAATTGTTGGTTGTTCATAGCGCTTTATTTCTTCTAGGTTTAGAGAACTGTGGCAATTTTTAAAATTGTATTCTATTTAAATGCCATGTATATGTTAGACAATTCAATGGCACAGAATGTCATTTTCAGTCATGATGTAAAGCTGTCCTTTCACACCGTAGGGAGAAGCTTTTATTTGATTTGTTTCAAACTGTAAAAATAACTTCTAAGTGTAGACCTTTGGGGAGAAAGATATTGAGCTTTTCCACTTGCAAACTAAGGTATCTCATTGATCATAAAGAATGTAAGAGTGAGGAAAATAGAATGGGTAATAGCTACTTAATTTGTACTGAGACTAAGGCTTAACTCTCATCTTCAGATGGCTTCACAAGGCTTCGGTGTCCATCATCACAGAAACATAAACAGCCTCCCACCAATCTCAGATGGTCTCTAAAGCTCTTCACAGTTAGACTCCTGGGCACTTGTACAACCACATTTCCTATGGGTTCCTCCTTTCCTGGAGCCCAGGGTTTGTTACTCTTCCTAAAGCCTGCCAAGCACAACCTTCGTGATCGTCGCTTGGTGACTGTGTACATGGTCCCTCAGATGCTGTAAGATGGTTCGCTCCCTTAGCTATCCTTGCTGTGGGGAGACATCCTCCAGTAGAGGACTTCACTACCTTCTCCCTAATGTAACAATTTGAGATATCTTTGTCCTTCCACTTGCCTTGTTTTTGTCCACAGGATTTCTCAGCATTTGAGGTTATACAGCACATAGCTATTTCTCTGTTAAGTTAGTCTTCCATGAGAGCAGGCTTATCTTAAACACTTTTAAATGTTTTTCTTGCTAAATCTGTACCAGCCAAAGTAGTTCCTGGTACTTAGCATATATACAAACCCTCTCTCCCACACGCATGTGAATTCATGGAATAATAATGGTGAATATGTATATGTGGATGCATATATGCATACATACACACACTATGTTGATAGTATCATTTTATTTTCTGTCTTCCTGATGCTTGACATCTAGGACCTTGTAGGCAGTGGAGAGCATGGCCCTCCCAGGGCTGGCAAATTCCCAAAGACAGAAAGCAACTATCTGGACAGCCCTCTTCAAATGCAGATTAACCAACCTACCACTACCCACCTCCTTTACATGACCCTCACGTACTGAGCCAAGGTTCTTCTGCACTTGTCAACCCAGAGTCCTGCGTCAAATGGCTGGACTCATTCCTTTACTCCAGAGCTTGCTTAGACTATTTGAACTAGCCCATTGTAAACCCACCTGCTTTCCTGAATAAACCACAGTAAAGGCTCTTTCTCACTCACTATTCCTCACAGTTGCCCTCCATTGAGACGAAGTCAGTGTCACCCATGGTCTGTCCAGTCCATTGGCATAGCATGGTGTGTACTCTTCCCCTCTTGGTAACTGAGTAACTGTCTCTTTTAAGGTAGTTTCATGATCCACTGGCCTCACAATACCTAGATAATAATACAGTAATAAAAACTACATTTTAAAGTCCAGACACATAAACAGGTAGGATGACTTGAGCAAATGAAGTTCACTGTATCATTAAGGAAATAAAATATGATTTTATCAGGAGTAATAATTTCCTTAGATTTGGAAGAAATAAAATGACTTTGACATCTTAAAGATCTGTATGTAATTTAACCACCATTTCAGTTCCTGTGATTTAGAGATTATTTTTATGGTTATTATTGTTGACTTCTACTTTGGTCCCTAAACTTTTTTTTTTTCCTTTTTCCAATTCAGACACCATTAGCTGAAGGGAGTAGTCCTGCTTTTTCCTTTGGGCTAGATACAAATAACTAACCCTATACTCTAAAGACCAATAAATTCTCATTATATATATATTATGCAGTTTGGATGATGATGTGTCCATGTCAGTTCACAAAGCAAATGTACTTCTGGTGCAGGAATTGATAATGGTGAGTTCATAGATGTCCAAGGGTGGGAGGTATACAGGAAACTTCTGTACCTTTTGCACAGTGATGCTACGAATTTCATACTGCTCTCACCTGTCTCTTTTAAAAAAACAAACATAAACATATACCCACTTATTCTTTTTAAATATAAGGAAATTATAAACCATGGTCATAATTTTATAAATTATACCTAATTTTAAAAGTAATGAGGACATGCTTTCACAACCTGGAGCACTTACACCGATTTTCAACATATTATAGCACAGTTACTTTCTTTTTGTCCCAAAAAATATAGTTCATGTTGTTCCATGGCCCATTGACCAGATGTCTCACTGTTCTCTGCTGGAATACATCTCCAGCAGGGCTAAGCTAGGGTCTGACAGGGGTATACAAGCCATTGGAAGTGATCCTGGGAAAATGACCTTTAATCTACTCTCATAAGTAAGCTCAGAGGAATGTGCTAGGTGGTTACCCATACTTGCACTTGGAAAGGACAAAGGCCTGAGGCCAGAGACTTAGTAGTAGAAATGGGCCAGAAAGATATAAAGATGTCCACAGGAATGGCCAAGGGAGTTTCTAGAATGAACTGGAGGGAGTGTCTACCCAGTGATTTGCTAACCTTGGTGGTAGAGCCTTTACTAGGATTTGACAGTCCATGTAGCTGTCTTCTTGGAATCATAATCATGTCTTTGGACTTTACAGAGCTGTTGCCAACACAGTGACTCAGGTGACAGCCACACACTGTGACAGAAATGCTGAACTCTGCTCTAGGTATTAGTAACAATAAGAGAATAGTTTTTAGAGAAGTCTTAAAACTGCGATCGTGCACTTTGTAAACATGCTTCCCAGATAAATGCAAGGGTTGAGAATTTACATCAAAGGAGGCAAGAGCTTGCCCTCCAGCCATTCAGTTTTCCTTTCTGATGGATGGTACATTCTGACTCCTACGCACCACAGCCCACAGCTGTCCCTATGAGTCCCACTCTTCGCTCACTTCTCCAAGCCTCCCTCTGTTCAGGCTTACATCAAGGACTGCTTCCTCTAACATACTTTACAAGATCAATTCTTATTCCCTCAAACTTCAGAGTTCCCATAGGGTGGTATGTCAGAGAACTTAATATGGATCCCAAAATCATTATTTTAATTTTTAATAGTTATATTTGCTTTGAGCCATGTGAAATTGATGTTTCTGTGGATTTAAAGAATGGTCAAATATTGACAGTTTCATGTAGCTCAACCTAATACATGTTAGAAAGAAATATGTTAAAAGAAAATTCTAGGATTTCACTGATATTATTGCTTAGAATAAGACTAAAATGGTTAATTTACTGAGTCATATATAAACAAAAAATAATTGTTTTGATGCTACAGATACAGCAAAATTTAGGTTTGCATTCTGAATGATGGCACGGCTGCATTCTGAGCACTACTGTTCTATATGTTTCCTTAACATGTCCCACTTTTGTATGTGTGTGTGGTTATTTATTTATTTGGATATTTATGTATTTGTGTTTCCATTTCAACTAGTTTTCCAGACATTTAGAGGGAAAGGGTGATTGAATTTAGTAACTTCTTAGCATCATACACTGCACACATCAAGTAGACTCGTAAGAAGGACTGGTCTGGTCCCTGGGTCTGGTTACCATTTATTTTCTATTGTGACCATTCTAAAAGTAGAAATCAAAGGGCCGCTTGATGGAGCATGCTGCTTTGGCCAGGAAGCCTACGACCTAGTGCAACATGAAATACAGGAGGACCTCCCCTGTTGCAGTCTACCCCAACTCCACACAGTGCTAAGAGATAGTATGGTCTGGCAGGCAAAACATAGGCAGGCCACCTGAACACATTCTCTTTTGCAGCATAATGCGCACTGCTCCCTCTAGTTCATGAGACCAAACGACATTGCCACCCACAGGTGAGAAAGATGTCATGAGAAGCCAGTTCCTCTGGTGATAGCCTCTTGCCATCCAACCCCTCTAGTCAGCCACTGACCACTGCAATCACCTTTTGGTTCTTTTTATTACCATTCATTAAAAAATGATGCCTTGCCTGGACTTTAAAATGTATAGGTGATAATTATCACTCACATGCTTCAAAAAATAATGATACTTATATCACCTGTGAATCTTATCTCTGTTTTTAGAAGCAAAGTATCCATATAGCGTTGGTAGCTTGGAAGCTTTTGTCAAGTATTTTTTTTAACATGGTAGTTAAGAAACAAAATTCTGCCTACTAATTATTTGCTACTTCCACTCATAAAATGTTGGGTCTCCATAATACGGTGGGAGAGGGATATCAAGTCACTTGAAGTCAAAGCAGATAATATTAATGCAAAGCATTGATTGTGGAACTGTGTGGTTAAGGGAGATGAAAGATGCTATTTTTATCTAAGGTATCAGGGAAACACCACAAGCAGCAGAATATGGGCCGAGTCTCAAAGGATGAAAAAACTCAGTGAAAGCAAAGGGGTGGGGGAAGTGGGCAGGCGGCTCAGGCAGGGAAGGGGAACACAATGTGTAAAATCCCCGGAGAGCACTGGAGGTTCTGAATGGACAGAGTTGCCTCTCTATTTTAAATTTCGGTGAAGTTATTTAGACGATATTGGTTTCTGCACATATATAATGACAATGGTAGTTTTATTCTTTAAAATGTTACTTTGAGAAAAATATCAAGGGATTTAAACCCGTGTTTCCTAAGTACAATGTTTTTCTACATAAAGATGCTGGTTTATCAACTAGAAAACTAAAGTGAGCCTCTTTATAAGAGCCTGAAAAGATTAGAGAAGTCTTGACAATATAAACATGCACTTAGCAACTCATGAAATGCTAAATGTAGGGCTTACCATTCAAAGCATAAAAGACATCATTTTAGGAGAAAGAAAATAAAGCATGTTTCTTTACAGGATAAAAAAGGAATCTCCAGAATTCATTAACCAAGAGACTAAAACAATACACAGAATATTGCATATCTTGAGAGGGTTTCAAGTCACAGAGAGCAGATTTACAATGCTTTAATTAAACTGGCACAGAAATGCCCGAACTCAGTTCACAACCTTTAGTGACAGGGAGGAACTATAGAATAGCCTTCATATTGACTAGCTGCCAAAACAGTCAGTAACAACAAGAAGACGACAAGACTCTTTTTCTTGAAAGTGACTATACAGTCTAGAGTTCATAATGGTGAGGATAGAGAACATTAATCCTAATTGGGTCTACTCTATTGATGAACAAAAAATATTTTAAGGTTTACAGAAATATAAGTATGATATGTACACTTAATCGTTCTGATGAATGTCATAAAAATAAAATTTTCATTATATAATTAGATAGTCATGACTCCAGTAAAAGAAAAAGGGATAACACTATAGAAATCAGTCTTCACAAGAATTTCTCTGATGAATTAAGATTCCAAAAGGATAAGTAATAGATGGAAATGAAGATGCAAAAGCAAAAGCAATCACAAATGTGTGGGAACAAGTCTTATAACACAGGAGAGGCCTAGATCCAGAAGAAATGAGATCAAATATTTTGAAACAAATACTAAAGGTAGTACATAGAACATATTTTTAAAATATCTGAAGAGGAAGAACAAGGAAAAATGGCAACACATTTGATGAACCCAATTAACAATAAACAGCAAGGTGGATGGAATTGTTCAATTCTTGTTTTGCGAGTTTCTCCCTGCAAGCAAAATCATCCATTAATTGGGAAGGGTAGAATAAATGTAAGCATGGGATTTTAGCTGAAAAGTGGAGGTGGGAGCAATGAAGGGGAGGGTATTTTCAGAACAAGCCAGGACAAGTCCTACTCTTGGAACCAATGTAATTTGACACTAGGTTAAATGCTTCCCACTTTCTTCTCTGAAAAACCTGAGTTTGTAGCAAGTTTACCAGGGTCAATAATTTGATCTTCAGAAAAATCAGTGCAACTTTGGAAATGGCATATTATCTCTACTGGAATTCTAAAGAGTTGGTGTCAGTTTTAAGATGACAATATACTTTCTGGGGATAAAGATAAAGCACAGAGTGAGCTATACTATACTAAATAAAAAGTAGAAAATATGGCCTAAATTACTTAGGTAATACTTCTAAGAAAGGGATAGGGACCAGTAGCTCGGAGTTATAGTATATTGTTTATTCATTCCATTTTCCATTCATTCAGTGAATATTTAATGACTACTATGCAGTCACTTTAAGTTCTAGGCAAACAATACACACTCCCACACACTGGAAAGGAGGACCAGATAGCTAGTCAGTACACAGGCAGGTGTGCAGATAAGTGGGTAAATTAATTAAAATGCGGGTTGATAGAAACAACACAGAGGAAGAATCAATTAACTTTGCTAGTGATGATGATTTTAGATCTTCTTGAAGGATGAATGAAAGTTAAAGTTGGTGGTGGGGGGACTACAAATAAATTAAAAGATGCTCCAGGCATTGGCAACACTATGATGAAAAGCACTTAGGTGTGAAAAGTGTGTAGCATAGTACAGAAAGTGAGTGTTTCTGTTTGGCTGGAGTTTGTGGTGCAAATGGTGGGGAATGATGCTGAAAATATAGGCCATGCTAAGAAGTTTTATTCCCATGGCAATGAGGACTTAATAGAGTATTTTAAAGTGGGAATGACAGGATGAAGATTGCAATTAATGATGATAATTCTTACAATGAAAGGCAGAGTGGGTTTTGCAGGGGGAGAGTCCA
>RJWT010036267.1:0-13304 GCA_004365215.1 Cuniculus paca | reverse complement strand
CTGCTTGGTGATCCCTCCTTTCCATTCTTCCTGGAACCATGGTCTTTTTTATCTCTTTCTAAAATGTCCTTCAGTATTCTTTGTAGTGTTGGTTTGGTGGTCATGAATTCCTTGAGTTGTTCTCTGTCATGGAAGTATCTTGTTTCTCCATTAATTTTGAAAGATAGTTTTGTAAGGTAATCAATCTGGGTTGGAAGTTGTTTTCTTTCAACCTGGGACTTGAAATATTTCACTCCAAGCTCTTCTTGACTTGATGGTTTGTGTTGAGAAGTCTGTTGTGATTCTGATGGGTTTTCCTTTATAGGTGATCTGTTTCTTTTCTTGAACAGCTTTCAATATTCTGTTCTTGTGTTGAATTTCTAGGATCTTGGTTATTATATATCTGGGAGTAGATTTACTTTGGTTATGGCTAGCTGGAGTTCTATATGCCTCACTTATCTGAATAGCACATTTTTCTCCCATGTTTGGGAAATTTTCTGCTAGTACTTCTGTAAATAGAATTTTTATGTCTTTTGTGTTGACCCCTGCTTCTTCATTGATACCTATCACATACAAATTATTTCACTTTGCATCATCTTGCAGTCTTTGAATT
This sequence comes from Cuniculus paca, assembly GCA_004365215.1. Taxonomy (NCBI): domain Eukaryota; kingdom Metazoa; phylum Chordata; class Mammalia; order Rodentia; family Cuniculidae; genus Cuniculus; species Cuniculus paca. The sequence goes on along the minus strand of RJWT010036267.1, from coordinate 12,712 downwards.
GTTATTTCCTGGCTCCTTATTATTTTTAAGAGGTCTTTCCTTTCCCGATCACAAGCTGCACACCTGTCTTCAAGGTCTAAAAGTCTATCTTCAGTTTCTTTCAAGTGTTTTTGCCAGCTTTCAATGGAGATTTTAATTTCCTGGATATATCTTTGAATCTGTTTCATGCATTCAAAATCTCTCTTACATTGTTCATTCATGGTTTCCCTCATTTTCCTATGCTCCTGTATTTTTTCATCTATGTCTCCTTTAGAGATGCTTAGCAATTCTTTTATTATGTTTTTCATTTCTTCTTTTACCTGAGATAGTATTTCTGTTCTAATGTCTTTTATAGCCTTATGGAGTTGTCTCTTTACTTCAGTTGCCATCACTACAGAAACTTAAGGTGTGCTACTTATGATCTCATCCATGTTTTTGTCTGCTGGACTTGCTCTGCTTGGGTTGGAGTCCTGGGACTGCCTTTTGTTTCTTCATCTTGACATTTTCCTGGGTTCTTCCAAACAAGTGGGTAGTGGGGTTTGGGAACCTCCTATGTTGGCTACAATATCTCTGGAGTGTGACTGTTTGGTTTCCTGGCCAATCCTGGCTAGAGGTATCAAATGGTGGTCACTGGGTGCTCTGGTGCAGGGCCCACTTCTGTTTTTCCTAGCCCTTACTGGTTACCTGGGGCGGAAGCGTCTCGAGGGCTGCTGGAATGCATGCGGAGCAGAGCCTACCTCTGCCTTCCCTCTGAGCTGGTTACTGGCAGGCAGCATCTCCCTTGGTCTGTTGGAATGCATGCTGAGCCAAATGAACCACTTCTTAAGAAAAATGTTCCCAAATAAAAATTATCAAAATGTCTAAAATGAGCTACCAAATTCTCAAAGTTGGTTAACATGTGAGGTATCTCTTGAGATTTTCTGGAAATTTTGTGACAGATATCAAGATAGAGATATTATGCAAAAGTCAAAAACAATATCCATTGGATGATGTCATCTCTTCTGTGCATTTTTAAGGAAACAAATAAGACATTTCCATGTTTAGATTTCCCAGGAGACTCTTTAAGGATTTACTACAGGGTTAACCAAATGAAGTCTTCTAGAGAATGTAGCTCAACTTCTTGAGAGTAACTTACCTCCCTGAGGGTTCTGAAGAGGATATAAGCAAATCCAGGTGTGAATATGCTTACAGATAAGAACTAGAATTTTTTGGAGGTCAAATTCTTCCTTCTATAGTTAAGAATGGACAACTTTACTGGAGAAAGTGGACAATCATGTTAATGGCTACTGTCAATCCTTCAGAAATATTTTTAAAAGGAAAACAGAATGGAACGGTTTATCTTCCCTGTGCTGTTGAATCCATGGGACACTTCTCTTCAGGTCAAAAGTAGTATCCAATCTACCAGACAACAAGTTGGATGTTGATTTAAGAAAACTCTAAGTGTTAGACAGTATTTTATGGATGAAAGCTTATCTCTTCTCTTTGGCATGCCTCAGAAACTATCTCAGAAGCACAAAGAAGTCTGAGACAAATTCCAGGTCAAAGTAAGTATGAATTATTAGCAAATACTTTGTCACTACATTAAAGAAGTTGTCTTCATTTTAACACTGTAATAAATTTCAGTCATGTCAATATTATCAGCTATTAATGCTGATTGCTACCAGTGATATTTTCAACAATGTGCACTTACTTTTAAATACCATTGTTGAGAACTAATTAACCCACTATAAACTTCACATTTTGAACAATTCAACAGATTTTTACAAAATTACAGATTTGTACTACTATCCCTACTGTCCAATTTTAAAGCACTTTTATCAATTCTCCTCCACCTACCAATCACAAACTACCCTTTCCTCATTGTCATTCTTCAACCCCATTTGTTCTTCCCAATAATACTTTGTAATCACTAATCTACTTATTTCTGAGGGCTTGCTCATTTTGTACATTTCATCAAAACTTACAGCATGTGGCCATTTTATGTTCTATTTTTCACTTAACAATGTTTTCAAGGTTTATCCATATTGTAGCATGAATCAGTACTTCCTTTTCCATGGTTGAAAAATCATGTATATGGATGTACCACTGTTCATTTCCACCATAAAAAATGAACATTTAAAATTTTCTACATGTTCACAACACTTACCTAATGACTGATGGCTTTCACTATCTGGTCATTAATGTGTTTATCAACCATTTGTTTCTTTTCTGGGGAGCTATTTACTCAAAGTATTTACCCATTTTCTTTAGTTTGTTTGCCTTTTCATTGTTAAATAATAAAAATTCTTTATATATTCTGGATGCAAATTCTTTATCAGAAACATGATTTCCAAATATTTTCTTCATTTGCAGTTTTTTGAATCACATTTTTTATTTTGATGATGTTTAATGTATCTATTTTTATTTTGTCATGTATACTTCTCAGGTCATATCTAAGAAATATTTCCTAACCCATGATCATAAAATATTCCTATATTTTCTACTAAGATTTGTATAATTTAATTCATATTATGTCTCTGATCTATTTTTACTTTGTTTTTGTAAATGATGTGACAGGAGTCTAACTTCATTTTCATATGGATATTCAGTGATTTCATCACCATTTGTTGAAAAGATTATGCTTTACCCATTGAACCAAATTAGAACCCTTATCAAAAATCAACTGAGGACAGCCAAGCACAGTAACACATGTCCACAGCCACAACTACTTGAGCATTGATGTAGGAAAATTACAAGTTTGAGTCCAATTTAGACAATTTACCAAGATCCTATAGACAAATAATACTATATATAAATAGCCTGGGCGTGATGCTCAGTATTCCCTGGACTCAGTTCCCACTACTGTAAACAAACAAACACACAAATACATTGACCATACAGGTAAGGTTTATTTCCAGTTTGTCAGTTCTATTCTTTAGATGTATGCCCAGCCTTACTGTGGTATCACCAAGAACTGTAGCTGTTAGTAAAATTTAGAATCATGAAATCTGCATCCTCCAAGCATGTTTTTGTTTTTTTTTCAAGATCGTTTTGATTACTCTGTGTCCCTTGCATTCCAGTGTAAACTTTAGAAAACACTTATGTATCTCTTCAAAAAAAACCATCTAGAATTTCAGTGAAATCACAAGCAATCTGCATATCAATTTGAGGAATAAGCCTTGTTAATGAGATTAATTGTTCTTTTGATGAATATGGGTTCAATTTATTTGATTATTTTAAATTTTTGTACAACAGAGTTTTCATTGTATGCATTTTGCATTTCTTTGGTTTTTTAAAAGTATTTAATTCTTTTTGCCACTATTGTAAATGGAATTGGTTTTGTAATCTTGCTTTTTGGATTTTTCCATTGCATATGCAGAGAAATGTAATTAATCTCGTACACAGATTTCCTATACCATATGTTACATATTTTATTTCCTGAAATCTTCTGGAATATTTTTACTAGTTCTGCTTTTTTCTGAATTTCTTATGATATTTAAATACGTGTTTCATTATCTGCCAATAGCAATAGTTTTATAGTTTTGTTCATGAATTAGGTGCATTTTAGATAATTTTTTTCACCAGTCATCCTGGCATTACCTTCACTAGTCACCCTGGAGCCTCCAAGTGCAATGCTGAATATAAGTTATGAGCACAGATGATCTTCACTGACTCTTGATCTCAAAAAGGCATTCAGTCTTTCACTCTAAAGGGTGTCAGTGCTAGCTGTGGGTGGGTTATCAGTAGATCTTCCTTAGCAGATTGAGGCAGCTTCATTTTATTCCTACTTTGTTGGGTGTTTTTTTTTTTTTTTTCTATATAAGGGTTAGGTTTTGTTAAATGCCTTTTTCTTTTTGCTTCTATTGAGATAATCATATTATTTTTTATTCTACCTGTATGGCCTATGATTCTTACTGACTTATTTCTATATAAATTTATTTTGTATATTAAACAAACCTCGCATTCCTGGTGAAGTACCACTTGCTTGTGATGTATGATCTTATCTATGTCACTGGCTATAGTTTTCTAGAATTTTCTTGAGGATTTTTGTACCTATATTCATAAAGAATATCAGTGTGTAGTCTTCTTATGAAGTCCTTGTCTTGGGATCATGGTGGTACTGTCATCATAGAATGAGGTGGGAAGCGTTCACCCCTCTTCCATTTCTTGGAAGAGTCTGTATGGACTAGTGTTAATTACTTTAAATGTTTCTTAGAAAACATGAACAGAGTCATTAGTACTGGGATTTCTTTATTGGGAGACTTTGGTTACTAATTCCATCACTTTACTTTTCATAGGTTTACTCAGAATATCTGCAATTCGTGTTGGTAGTTTGAGTCTTTCCAGGGATGCTTCCATCTCGTTAAGGGAGGGTAGTTTATTGGTATACAAATATTCATTGTATTCCCTAGTGGTTCTTTTTAGATACTAAGGATAGAAGTAATGTCTCCTGTTTGATACCTCTTTAGTTTTAATAATTTGAGTCTTCTGCCTTTGTTCATAGTCATCATAATTAGATGACAAATCATTAATTTAATTTACATTCCCCAGCAACTGGGCTTTCTGTCTGCCTCCCAAATTGTGAAATCCTTGACTTTGAAAGCAAAATAAAGTTGATTCTGCCTCAGAACTTCTCTGTGGGCATTGAAACCCTGCCAATCAACTCTCCACAGTGTGATCGCCAAATCAGCAGCATTTGAGCACTTGAGAGCAAAATTTCAGAGCCAGATAGACTGAATCATAAACTACATTTTGTCACATCCCCCGGGACCTCTGTGCATTCATTAAAGTTCAAGAATTACCAATCTGAAGAAAATAAAACTCATGATAAAGCAGGCCTTTCTCTGTCACTTTATTTCACTGCACCATAGCACAGGTACAAAATTTATGAGTTGAGTAAATCTCAGGAAAATACTGCAACAAGTTTCTTAGTTCTTACCTTGTACCGTCAAAAAAGCTTTGCAGTACCCGGGGCAACCTAAGTAGACCCTGACCATTTTGTCTCCCTTTCTATCATGCTACTTCTGTTGCCTCATTCAACTGGAGACCAAGATACTTCCCTGGGGAAATTCGACTCTTAGTTATTACCCTCACCTCCCAAGTGCTAAGTCTAACAGTGCCTCAGGTTTCAGCAGATGTTCATTTTTTCACCTGCTCCTTCAACCTGGTGGGAGGTCTCCAAAGACCATTAACAAGGGTGATACAGGTCTGACCTTAGAGAGCAGATTTCCCAATACTCAGCCTAAGTCAGGCCAGCTTCCTGTACTAGTCACTTCTCATGAAGATAGATTTGCTTCTCCTCAGAGATCAGAAGGTCTATTCTTATTCAGGGGAAAAAATACTTCTTCCATCTTTTAAATTCACTTTAGTCATTCACTCTAAGGGGAAAAAAAATTCCCAAGTTGCATCTCTCCTACACTTGGATACTGAGAAGCTCTTGGTTGTTTATCATATCACCTGAGAATTGCCTCATTTGCATGAGGAAAACACCAGCCATCAGTGTTCCTTCTAGTTGTGATTTAGGAGCAATGACTCCATCTTCAGTATGTCTGTTCTATTAGGAAGCAGAGTGGAAATTTTCATTCTCTCTAGAAATGTACGACCTCACTTCGTAGCATCATGTTCTGTACATCCACTCTGTTCTTCTGTCTCCTTTCTTTATATTTTCGGCTACTCTGTGAACATAATTAAAAAGCCCCCCTTTCACAACTCCCAAGATTAAATGCCCTGTGAGTTCAAATATCCAAAAGAACCTGACTAGAGTCTTCGAAAACTAGTTCAAAATTCCCTCAAAAGAGAAGGTAGCAGGCCTGGGCTGTTCAGGCTTTCTCTCCTGACTCAGACGTATTTCGCTAGGCAACTGAGAGAATGAAGCTGAATTGTTGCCCCTGAGGTATCTTTCAAGGCACATCGGAACGGTTTCTCACCCTTACCTTTCTTCTACAGAATAGTAGCCCACACTTTTTCTCTCTAAGCATTTCAAAGGATCAGTTCCATAGTCTCAATCCTTTTAAGTACAAAATCAGTGTTTCTGCCAAGAAAAGCAATGAGCTGAGAACAAGAATTCAGTCATTGTGGGGTCAGTGTGAAAGTCTGCGGATGGTGATGAGGTGCACACATGGGCCAAATGAACAAGGTCTGCTGCCCCATGGAGTTTCTGATGACAGAAATCCAGTTCTGTTTGCTTCTGTAGCCGGACTCTTCATACATTACAGCCACTGCTATTAGTCTGGTAAGAGCGATGTCCAAATAATGTAATAACATTTCACAGTCATTAGCCTTTTCTAAGTTATTGCACTCTGCTCAATTCTGGCAAGAAGCCCGTGTCCTGGAGCAGAACTCAACTTTTAAAACACAGTAGTGATTATTCCATTTTAAATAATGGACTTGCCAAGGAAGATAGAGAAATTTATGAACCTTAAAAAATCATTCCTTTATTTATTTTAAATGTTAGGGGGCTAATGATCTTGGGCGATTAAATCAAAGCCAGAGCAGTGATTTCCCAACAGGTGTCAGAAGCAGTGGTAAAACTGCCTATTTGCTTTTGAGCTCACTGTCTGTGAGATTTCTACAACCTCAGAGGAACATTTTCAGTTACCTGGAGGGATAGACTGGATGTCACGGAGGAGACATATTCTATGTACTTAATCCAGCACCTAAGATCATTTGACCCTGCTACATGTGCTGTATACTAAAAGGAAAATGTCTGTAATCCTAAATGGCATAATTAGTTCAAATTATATCTGAAGTGTATTGGGAAAAATCACATACTTTCTCCTATTTTTTTCTTGAATCTCAAAGGAGAATTTTAATGTCTACATGTAAATTAATTCGACTGTTCCTCACAAAATGTACTTTCCTCCCCTAAAGATATCACCTGTCTTCTTCATCTGTACCTATGATAGCTTAGAAAAAAATGTACACACATCTCTAACTCAGAACCTCCAAGGTACACATTATGATGAACCTAACTTCGAGGGTTTCAGTTGCCGCCAAGTACAGCCCTGCACGTATAGATAAACGGAAAAACAATAATCTATGACAGAAAATTGTTAAGCAGATATCACAAGATATTAATGCTGAGGGAAAAATAAAAATGGGGAGCAAAGGTGTGGGCATTGGTAGTTATCTTCATAAAGTGTGGGACTGTACTACTGAATTTTACAAAATTTCTAAGATCAGTGTAATACACCTCAGTTGAGTGAGTTTAGCATGAACCTGGATCCATTTCTTGAGAAAATCTTATTTTCTTTTTTGCATACTAGGACACACTGTATTAACTGAAGATTCATTAGAACGAAAGAAGAACAAACATATTCCTGTGGCCAAATCAGGCACCGTTCTTCAGAATACTTACACACAGAATGCATTTTCAGAGTCAAAGGACTTTCACAGACACTGCAAAATTTCGTCACCATTCCACCCCATATAAGCAAAACTCATTTCATAGATAAGAAACAGGAGGGACAAAAGGTTAAATAACTTCTCTAAAATTGCATAAATCATGTGTGACAGAAATTGAACTAGATTGAATTCTACTAATGTCCACATACCTGCACTTCCCACAGCATATTCTGCATGGCAAAGATAAACCCTATGACTACACCCCAGTTACTTAAAAAATTACTAGTATATTATTAGCTGAAATTGTTGAACAAGTCCTTCAACAATGTCTTAACTGTTCCCAGCTCCAGAAATCACCAGGATGTCTGCATCAGAGTCTCGGGCCTCATTTGCAAAATGCATGCAGAGGAAGGAAGAAATTAGAGATAATGACAGAAAAGAACGCATCACACTGTCCGATATACAGAGAAGCTGTACTCAATGCATTCACATTACAGGCCAGACTACTCTTTCTAAGCAAACTAAGGCAGGTACAGGAGCATCTTCTCCCTTCTCTGTTCCCTGTAAGTGGTTCACAGGTAACAGATTGGCCAACAATGCAGGAGAATGCTTAGGGCTGTGTCTCCTTAGAGGCTCTGTAAGCTTCGTACCTCCTGAAGCTCCAGAACTGAGCCCCTTACCACTAGAACTATATATTTCTACTCACAGCTTCTCCTTTTGAGTCTTGGCTTTGTACACAACAGAAACTTCTAGTTGTGCATCTACTTGTTAGGCATGCCCTGACTTTGGTCTAACTCTGGCCCAGATGGATTTCTACCCATAAGTACACAGGGACTCCTCCACCACACAGTCTCTTTAGTGGTTATTTTAATTAACTTTATTCTTCAGTGGAGCCAGCGATTTGGAATTTTATTCCTACTAAAGCACTACATTTCTTGTAGCACCTTATACTCATCATTTTATTTTTGCAATACCATATTTGGTTCACCTCCAAACCCACCTAAATCACATAGATATAAGTAGTTTTTCTTAAATTTGTGGACATTCTCTCCTTTATCTCCCCTACATATTATAAAAACAAAGCTCATCCCAGGAGAACATTCTAAGCTTCCCTATTATTTTGAGTCTTGGTTTCTCTCCCTCTGTCTTCACTTGCTTTGTGATTTTTTGTTGTTTTCCTAGCAGTAGCTGCTCCCAACTTGTCAGATGTCCCCACGTATTTCTTATCTCTCTCACTGTGAAACATTTCAAACACTTTGTGTAAGAGACGCCAGATAAAAATAAATTGAATGGCATCTCCATGAATGGCACAGTGACATTTAACTCACAAGTGTGAATGTGGGCAAGTGTTGGCCTCTTTTTCCCTTCAAACCCTTATAAAAGATGTACTGAATGATAGAAAACTAAATAACGTACTTGCTTAACATGCTCACATAATTTCCTACTAGGGCTTCCTTATTCTCTTACAAAGTGAAACAAAAATCTGAGACCCACACCCTACAGTTATCCCGAGAGTGACAGAAACATCTATTCAGACCCGGTATGAATGCTACCCATACGACTGCCAGAAACCTAGAAAAAGTCTCCCCATGACTGAGTCTGCACTGGGAAGGAATATCAGCGGCAGTGACCTTGAACCTAATTTGAGAAATAGATCTGAGATTGTAGTCTTAAAAAAAGAAATTAAATGTCAAACTTTATTACATTTTTCTGTAACTCCATGTAGTCTTAAACCTGATGTGAAGCATTGTGTTTCTCTTGTTTGGGAGGAAAAAGCACCATTGCAAACATCTTGGTTTTGCAAGGTTAAACAGAGTGAGTGCCCATCCTGAAAAAAAATGACATGGCTATGAGGAGCTAACAGTATTCTGCATACCTATGGCAGTGTGCATGCATGGTGTGGTCAGAAACTAGGCTGAATACTTTTAAGAACATTTATTACAGTAAAAGACACATTGCCATTAAGCCCCATCAATGTAAGCCTCCTCACTGCAAACACACTTACCTTACCATTTTTGCCACTTTCTGAATCAGTTCTAGATGTTCTTTTTCTTGAATTTAATTTTCTTGGCCGTGTCAATATCCTGAAATAATTAAAAATGTTTCCATTTATGATCATTTTGACTTTAAGGAAGAGCCAGAAGTCACACAGTACCAGACCCAGTGAATAAAGTGGATCCGGACCCATCATCATGTTTTTATTGGGCAGAAACTGCAGTACCAGAAGCAGTGTGTGACAGGATGCCACGCCACAAAGGAGGATAAAAGTATTCAATTCTCAGGGTGTTTTCTAGGTATGTCGTTTCTTCAACACTTCTAGAAGCCTTTATGATATTTAGAGTGCACCTTGGTGTTCCTGGGTACAAACTCATCTCGCGCAGTTCCATCAAGATGGAAAACAAGCTCTTCAGAGATCTCTAAATCTTTGTCTCAGGATCATACCAATAGACTCACGTTTCTTCTCCCATAAACTAATTTTGACATTTCATGTGTTTCATTAGCACTTTCTTGCAATCTGAAACAAAATTTTACGTCACTGTGCTATTTGTGATCCATAATTTGTGGCACACTTTCAAACATACCCTCTCTCAACCATGGCTCACAAACCACTGACTGCCTGAAATGAGTTCAAATTTAAACTTGTCAGATATGGTTACTAAGATTTAAATTGTCACTTCTCGTGTTGAAGGTCCTTTCCATTCCATTGGATGGCACTTGGCTGCAGTATTCACCATTTATTTTTAACATATCTCATAACTCCACAGAGATTATTTTGATGTTTTCTTCTTTTGTCTACAGTCAAGTAGGGGCAGGGTCAAACATTAGAAGGGGGCAATGTGTACCTGTCTGCTAAAGTGTGACCCCTCAAGACGAAGGCATCCCCTATGAGTAGCTAAAGTCAGTGAATCCAAGAATTGGTAATATTTGATATTCAGTTGGAAAAGCTGAAGTGTTTTATTCTCACATTTAAATTCCCACATGTTACCTGTTCTTTAGTAAAGCTCAGAAAACACCTTAACCTGGCACCTGCCATACTTGAAGGGAAGATGTGTGTTTGGTTCATACATGGGGTGAAGCAGGATGGAATGGGGTGCAGAAGAAACCATCAGAGGAGCAGGGTGCAGAATGAAGGGAAACAAGGGATGACCAGAATGATTCTTAACTATACACCATCACTCCCAGAGGATTCACAGCACAACCTATAAGGGGAAAAGGGAGAAACTGGTGGATGTTCTGCAGCTGGGTAGGTTGGGGCCTTCCATGCTAACTGACTACTGAAAACTGACACCACCAGGGAAGTGCAGACATTTTGAATGCACATGCAGTGCTCAGCTTGAAAAGCTGTGGGTCTCTACCTTTAGAGGAAGAGTGATCTTAGCCTTAGATGTCTGATTTAGGACATTCATCCCCATTCTTTCTTTACTAATCTGATAGTCCTACAGATCTATTTTATTCTCTCATAGTCTTATTTCTAAGCACATTTAAAAAAAAACAAACTTCCTGTCTGTGTTTCTATTATGCATATTTGGATTCAAAAACAAGTCAGTCGAATCTGCTAGGGAGGAATTCAAAGATATAGAGGAGGATTAAAGGGAGGACAGAATAAGGAAACTAAAGGGGAAGAATTTGGAGGATGCAGAATTGGGAGGGAAGTACAGAAGTTGAACCACTGCTTGGGCTAAATGAAGCAGCTCTGATTTTCTTACTATAGTACAGAGTTAGGAAAACAAAATTTATGTCTTCAGATTTAAACAATTGTCATCAACTACCACATGACAGAGACATGATCCTGAGAGGTAACCTTGGTATTAGGCTGCATACTTATCCAGTAACTCGACGGGAGTAAAAAGTACCACTCTAAAAAGTCCCTGTCATGCAAAGGAAGACACACACGAATAGGTGTAGGGAAATATGCCTTGGTTTAAGTGTTGAAACAAAGTCACGAGTTTGTTTACAGCCACATGTTGATGGTTCCACAATGTAATAATTGTCTAATACTTATTGTGCACCTGCTACATACCCAGCCTTGGTCTGAATGCTTCTCCTGCATCTTTTCATTCCCTACCTGCAACCACTAAAGGAGTTCAGGGCTATTATTATCCACATTTAAATGAGAAAACTGAGGTTCAGAGAGGTTCAGAAACTTGTTCAAGTTCACAGCAAAGCATGGAGATCGGCAGGGAACCTGTGTGTCTCACCACTATGCCCCTACACCTTCTCCTGCCATGCTTTCCTTACCCTGACCCATAACTTTCTCTTACCTTTCCATCCCTCTTACTTTCCTTCCATGAACCTTAATTCTTTAGTTGATTCTAATTTTTAAATAGCAGCCTACCCCTCATGGCCAAGCCAGGAGATAATTCTTCTAACTATCCACATCTCAATAGACTCTCTCCTGCTAATACTTCTCTTTTAAAAAGCTTCTGGTATGTGTGTGTGTGTGGGGGGGTCTTCCAGTTGGCTTCTGATCATCTTTTGCCATTTATCTGTGATAATATGACCAGAGTTTGAAAAGCTGTGTCAGTAAATTTCAAAATGGAAAAGGTGAGCACTGTGTCAGGACTACTGATAAATCATGTTCCAGGTGGGTCAATTTAAACCCTTCTTTGGAACTCCATTTTTTCAGCTATGAAATGGAGCCAATATGGTGCCTACTACACGTCGTTGTCATAGGAAACAAATGAGATGATGCAAGAAGTGTTCATGATCTGATACCTAATGGATGGGCTCTGTGAGTTTTGATTATTATTAATTATAGTAATTACCAGATGTTTCTAATTTTTGTTTAGCCAAGGAAGAAACCCCTCAAATTTTCTTGCCTCATATTGTACAGGAGGCAAAAGCAAATCTTTCATTTAATAAGCATTAGCTGAACATCTAATATGTGCCACTCTCTGTAGTGCATGCAGGGGACACTCAGATTAATATGTACTCTTTTCAATAGAGCGGATTTCTCTTAATATTCATGAACATTCCCAAAGGGGAACAAAGCTAAGGATCTTAGAGAAATGAATTGTCCCCTCAAGGTCAAGTGGAAGATACTGCAGATATTAAATACAAATAATAACTCAGATACTCTGACACCTAGGCTGCTTCACATACTGTTGGACTGCTGCCTTCAGCCAAATGCAAGGAGAAGAGAATAGAAAACTAACACCCATTATGCAATGTATTCCAACATCAACTATAAATTATTCTCTCCATCAGTGCAGGAAATTGGGTGTCGACTGTGTTTAAGTTAGAAAAAAAAAGTTGATTTAAATTCTACATGAGAATACCATTTAGCCAGTGAGGCCTCAGTAAATGAGAACCATAGATGAAGAGTTTAGAAAACTTGGAAGAGCCTGGCCTCCTTTGTGTCTTCCTCCTCTGCCGAGCGACCAAGAGGCATGTTTGTATATTGGGGGGA
>RJWT010036266.1:0-13309 GCA_004365215.1 Cuniculus paca | reverse complement strand
AAAAAAAAAAAAAAGAATTTCTGTTTTTTTTTTCTTGTTTGTTTCTGTTTGATTTTTTTGCTGGATTAAGTTTCTGTTTTGTCCTGATTCATTTTGTGTATTTACAGTATTTAGCTACCTCCTTGGAAGACACACTTCATTAAAGTGATCTTGTTTTTATTAATCATTATCCTCATTCTCTAGACAGTTTGCATGATCTATGACCGAAATTACTTATTAATTCAATACTTGTAGAGTGCCTTCATAATTCTAGACACTAGTACACTGGCAAATAAACCAGTAAATAAAACCAAAGTCCTAAAGCTTACATATCACTGCAGGGAGATACAAGAAAAAACAGAATGCACAGAAATTCAGAAGATGACACTTTCTTTGCATGGAAATGAAACATAAAATACATGAGGTAATTTTACAATGGTGGGTGGGAGGAATTGGACCAGAAGAGAATAAGGAAGACATGAAAAGTCTCGCTGCAAATGTAATACTTAAACAGAGAACCGTAGAAGAGCAGCAAATGAGCCACGTATCTAGAAGAAGATTGTGGTAGGCTTCGAGAACAAGAACAGCAAATGCAGTGACCTTGAGGCATTGTTATCTTGGAGTGGGAAAGAGAATCATGTTGGTTAAAGAAAGAGGGTAAAGATAAGAGATAAGGTCCAAGAGCTCTTGGGAGGACAAACTGGCTAGGGCTCTGTTAGTTTGGATCTGTTTCCCCAAAGCGGCATGTATTCAGAGGTGGTACCTGGAAGGTGACTGGATCACAGGGTGTTGTATTCATCTGTGGATTCACCCACAAGTGAGTTCAGTGGCTCAGTGTGATGCTTAGAGATGGGGCCCGATTGGAGGTGGGCGCTGGTGCTGCGACTTAGAAGGGTGAATCTCTCTCCTCAGTTCCTTCTTTTGTTCTCTGTTTACTAGCCGACAGGATGTGAGCAGTTTGTTTTTTCTTTGTGCCATGTTCCTCTGCCATTCTGTTTCTGCTGCAGAGTCAGCTGGGGATGGACTGTCAACGTGAGCCAAAATAAACCTCTCTTCTCTTTCACTTTTACGTGTCGAAAGTTACTAAGACAGGCACTTTACTTTTTGTCTTCCATGATTCTGCCTTTTAATATGACAGAGTTGGAAGAAACCACTGAATGGTGTTAAGCATCATCATGGCATTATATGATTTATGCTTTAACAAGGCAAATACAGTGGGTAGAAGCAAGGAAAAAGTATGAGAGGCTTTTACAGTAATTTCTATGCAGTGTATATGAGGGCATTAGAAATGAACATGGTATGAGGTGGTCAGATTATGCATGTATGCTGAAGTTAGGGATTACTGGTTTAGCCAATGGAATAGCTATGAAGTATTAGAAAAAGGAACGAGGCAAAGATGACCGTAAGTGTCATGTTTTAAGCAATGGGAAGGAGGATATTGCCACCATTTGACATTTAGAAAATAGCAAGAAGATATGAGGTGTTTAGTTTTGGCAATGTGAGATTTGGGATGCTTGAGAGACATTTGGGTGAAGACATTAAGTAACCAGGTCGATGTGAATCTTAAGTGCAGAAAAGAGATTGTGGCTGAGAGCAGGAATTCTGGAGTCCGTGCAAGGACAGATTTTAAAGCATGAGGCTAAATCGATTTGTCAAAAGCACAGGCAGTGATGGAGAAGACAGGTGCCCACTGGTGCCTCGGTGCACTCCTGCATTAAGAGGGCTGGGAGATGAGGGGATATCAATGTCGGTGGTCAGCACAGGGAAACTAATACAGCATATGGTGGCATTTCCTTAGAAGTCAAGTAGAGTGTGTTTGAGAAAGAAAGCAGGGATCAGCTATAGCAAATGCTGCCAGTAAAACAAATAAGATGAAGGCTTAGAATTGACCTTTGAATTAGCAACATGGAAGTTATTGGTGACACTGACAAGAGCAGTTTCATTGACTAGGAAAGAACCTATAAGGAATGAGGGATATGAGGAGAGAAAATGGAGGCAACAAGCATGCATAACTCAAGAAGTTTTATTACAAAATGGTAGAAAAATAGGGCAATAGAGGGATATAGGAACTTATAAAAGACTTTTTTATTTTAAAAAGAAAAAACCATAAAAATGATGATACAGAATTTCAAAAGGTAATAGATTAACAATGGTAATAGATTAACAAGGTAATAGATAACAAGGTAATAATTAACAAGGTAATAGATTAACAATGGTTGGTATATTGAGTATGGTTATCTTCAAAGTAGTTGCTCCAATTACAATATATAGACATGAAACATTGATGAAATAATGTAAGCACAAGCTGTTCTCTTCTATGTAAGAGACATTTCGTAATGAAGATTTTGCAAGGATGGTTATGTTTGTTGTTTACTGCCCTAAGATGGGAGAAATAATGGAAAAGAAAGGAAATACAGTTGCTGAACAGTGCACTTGGGAATGCTGGAGGGTAGATCAAATACAAAATAACTGATGACACAGAATGCTATACTTATAGTATCATATAGCAAATACAGAGGTAGCATCAACGAAGGAGTAGCCAACTAACTTCTTGGTGGAGGATGGTTGAACCAAACTTTGAAAAATGAATAAGCAGTTCCAAGGAGGATAATTCTATTGCATGCTATTGTATGGTGAGATGAGAGAAACAGCTCACTGAGAATTGGAAGAGGTTGAGGCTGAAGGGGTTGCTAGAACCCACATTACAATAAACTTTAGAGATACTGTTAAGGAGTTAGAACTTTCTGCTTTGAAAAGGGGAGAGTCTTCAAAGGATTTTAAGCAAGAGGATAATATGCTTTATTTGATTTTAGCAATATTACTCTAGTCAGAGTATAGAACATGGATTGAAGTAACAACTTCAGGTGAGTTGATGAGCAGTAAACTGACAATGCAGCAGTGTGGATAACAGGAAACGTTTGATTTCATTATTGCAAAGAAATGAATCTGGTTAGAGTTAACCAAATAGCGAATGAAATGATTAAGTAAATATGAACAATCATGCACAGAGACAGAGCCGACAGTAGTTGCTAGATTTCTGGCATGTTTGATGAATAGATATGGAAAATCAAGGTAGAGAAGAGATGAGGAGGTTTAGCTTTGTATATATCATGAAAGGATTTGTGGGTTACCAAGGTGTTGATGATCACCAGATTGAAAAACAGAAAAGGGGAGCTCAGGCTCAGGAGTAAGATCCATCATGGAGGTATATTTCTGATAGTGGAAACTTGGAAATAAATAACACAATGGGAACAAAGGAAAGGAGAAAGGGACTAAAAGTTTCAGGTATCGCTAGGTATGTGCCAGTAGCATACAATACAATAGTTTAGCACTGAAGTTCATTAGAGTTCTTTTTGTGAGGGAAAAAGAATAGATTTTTAAGAAGAATAATACTATAGCTTGGCATTTACTAGTGATTTGATAAAAAAAGCCAGATAGTCCCCAACTTATGATGATGCAGCTAACAATTTTTCAATTTTATGATAATGTGTGAGGGACACATAGTCAGTAGAAACTGCACTTCCAGTGTTGAAACTTGGTCATGTTCCTGGCTAGTAATAGGCTGTACTATGCCCTCTGCCCATAGTGGGCAAAGGCATGGTGTAGCTCCCTGTCAGCCTCAGCATCACAAGGGCAAATAACCCGAACTCTACACTATGTTGTGTTGCCCATATGCTTTTGGATAGAGGTATTTAATAACCTACCTGAAAAATTTAGCATTTTATTATAAAATAAACTTTGTGTTGATTTTATACAAATACAGGCTAATGTATGTGTTTTTTTATACCTTTAAATTGGCTTAGGTTAAGCTATAACATTCATAATTCAGGAGTATTAAATGGATTTTAATCTATAATATTTTCAAAGTACAATGTATTTATGGGATATAACCTCATCATAAATCAAAGAACTTCTTTAATGCTAACAATCTTTGTATCCTTAGATAAGTCCAAATCTAGTTTATTTTTCCATCTTTGAGATAGCACAATGAGTATAAATCTTTATCATAATGACTCTGAAGTGCTTCAAGATTTCATTCATCAAAGAATGATGACATTCATTCCATAAATGTTACTTATGGATAACAGGATACCCATGTAGAAAATTTTGAAGAGATTATTACCAAGGGCAATAAAAATATTTTTCCATTTAATCACAAACCAATAAATCAATCAATTGGTTGGTTCTCAGTCTCCAAGTATTTTAATTAGACCATGTTTTAGAGTACAAATTTATCAAGATACAAATAATGTTTATGTCACAAGTTCAAAGAAGATTGTGTTGATTAAGGCTCTGTATAATTCTCTTTTGCAAAAATAACCAGGGAGCACAGTCACTTTCTATCTGCTTGACGGGCACACTCTGATGGGTGCACTCCTCAGCACATCACTGGTGATCCAAGGATAAGCTGACTTTAAGCAGCAGCATTCAGTTTTCACTATTTCACTTTCTACTGTATCACAGTTCTTACCAATTTAATGCCATATCCCCAGATTCTTCAAAAGGAAGAAGTGACACATTTCACAGGCAACAAGGAAGCTGAGGTTCTGGGAAACCATTCTGCGGCCTCCAATCACTTCTTCTCACAGTGACATGAATGCCTTTGCTTTGCTTCTCTCAGCAGTCAGGATTGGGGCCACTGAGAAATGAAAGAAATCTCACAAAGAGGCCGATACACAGAATATCATGCACATTTCCCTATTTTCAGTAAATCCTCCTTTTTTTTGGAATGAACTTAATTGTGGCCAACTCCATACTAACAGGATTTGGCTTGATTTATATCAGCTGAGCTTTGAAAATTGTGGGTTGTATTATACTTATACAACAGAGACTTGGACACTTATTCCTGTAAGTGAGAAGAAATACTAGTGGGGCTTCTTCCCTCTGCATTTCCTGGGTCTCCTGACTCTTCTTCCATTTTTACTTTCTTCTTGGACCAACTGGGAAAGTGCAGTTTGTCTCCGAGGAGAGCACTTCTCTGCATCAGAGCTTTTCTGCAGGATAGCTGTTCATTCCGAGTGCATAGCAAAATCTCTGTCCTGCAGAGATGAGCTCACCCTTGTGGCTTTGTACTCTTCATTTCGTTTGCCTTCTCTCTCCCTGTAAATCATTTCTAGTGTTGCCTAAGGGCATTTTCTGGACATAGATGTGAATCAATGTGTAAAATAGGACCAGAGCTTTTCAGAGTTGGCAAAAAAAGTTAGAGATCATGTTGTTGCGATGCTTCATTTTCCAGATGAATGAACTCGGGGCCTGAAAGTAAAGGATGTAGCTCAAGACACAAGCTTGTTTAGCTGCAGGGTTTGGACCAGAATCCACATTTCCTGACTTTTAGTCCCCCCTTGCATTGAGCACACTGATTCCATTTTTCTTGGCAATGTGTCTTTTACTTTAATAAGTATTTCTGTTTTTAAAATTAAGCATTCACCATATCTTTTGATCACTGCTTGTATCTACTCATGAAGGACAGGGCATATTAAGAATCAAGATGCTGAGTTCAGGTTCTGGGTCCGCTTGGATGTGTGTGCACATGTGGTCAGTTAACCCTCATGGCTCATATTCATAGGGAAAGTACTCTAGGCCATAAAAGTTGCCACAGGTACCTGTGGAGCCTATATTTCAGATATCTGGGGAGAAAATTGAAAGAACACATGTAAAGACACTGAAATTTAAGAAAGAAAACAATCCATAAATTGTCACCAGCATGAGAGACTAAGATATACTCAAAAGCATGCAAGAATAAATTGATATTCTAAAATAGAGAATTTTTTCTGTACATTTAAGGACACATTTATCATTTTCTTTGCCTTTCTCTCCAAATACCCCAAATATTTCTTTAAAAATTTAACCTGCTATCCTGGCACTAACAGGAGGTTCAGGTTTTTAGCAGCTGATGCATATGAGATTTTTTAAAATAAAAGAATACAAAGTTGGCACAAAGTTCTATATTGATTAAGAATGAGAGAAAAATCACAATGAATAAAAAAAGTAAGCTATCAAATACCAAAAAATTATAAATTTGGAAAAGCAACATTTTATCAGATACAATCTTACAATCACATTTTTTTCCTTTTGAACAGGATTTTGCTATGTAATTTAGTCTGGTCTGAAACTTGTGATCTTCTTGCCTCAACCCCCTGAGTGCTGGAATTACAAGCCACATAAGGCTTATAATCACATTTTTAAACCGCCTGCTTTTTGATTACTTCTTCATATGACAAAACAGTAAAGATAATTAGTGGTTTCTTGATAGAGACTTTCCTCTAGCATGGTCTATGTTGAGTTCTTTTTTGTTATCAAGAGTTGCTAGCAGAAGTAATGTGATTTCACACACATATGTTCTTTATGTGTGCAGAACTGCCATGGCATGCAGTCCTATAAACACACAGAAGACAACGCATTCTGTTCTTTTTGATTTCTACTAAAATAACATAGAGTGCATTTGTAGTCACAAATATGACATTAACTTAAATATTCCTGATAGAAGATAAATCTCATTTTGATTAAGAATCTATCAGAATTGATACTTATAACTTTATGTAACTGATTGAAAAAATCATTTGCAGACTAGTTGCTGGCTTTGTACATTTCAATCCATTTTTCTTCCTCTACTAACATACCTTGGATGTCAGAATTCTCAGGGCATGGCTCTATCTGGTGCTATGCCTTGACTTCCAATTTGGGGCTAACTCAGCAGATTAGTTAGTGAAAGTTTTACTAGGAGAATTTCTGGAAATCCATTCCTGTAGCAAAGTGGTTAAAAATAACATGCAAAAAAAAATAGTCATGTTGATAGAACTCAGTAATCCCAAATGAAACATATTCTTATTTAAACCTCCCATTATTTAAACCCCTACATTGTCTGGGGACCTCAAATATCATAAAAATAGGAAGTAATAGTTGTGAACCAGAAGGTAGAGTGGAATGAGAAAGCAATTTTAACCAACTGTGATAAAAATATCTAACTTTTATAATTGCACAAAAATGTAATCTGTGAACACATGGTTAGTGCCTTTCCTTAGAGAGAGCTGATGTGAGGATCCTGAAGTTGAAGTGTATGCAGCTTCTCATCAGAATGGGTTTCTACGGGGCATGTGTGCACCTTCCAGGAGCTACGTCTTCATTGTGAACTGCAAGTATAAATTTCCCAGGACTGCTGTAACAGTCCCACAACTCAGTGGGTTAAACATTTATTCCTCCAGTCTTGTGGGGGCCAAAAGCCTGAACTCAAGGTGTAGGTGGGACTTTGCTCACTCTGAAGTTCTAGGGATAATCCTTCCTTCTCTCTCCCTTACTTGGTAGCTCTAAGCACTCTGGCTTGTGGTTGCATAACTCGAATCTCTGCCTCATGTTTTAAATATGGTCTTCCCTTGCATTTGTCTTCTCTTCTGTCTCTTATTAGAGACTTGTTGGACATAGACTCACCTAATAAACAGGCAAGTATCATCTCAAGTTCCTTAAGCACATCCGTAAAAGCCCTTCTGCAAAATGATGAATTCATAGGTTCTAGGGGGTGAGACATGAACATATAAGAGTTGTTCACATACATGGTAAATGTTTAAATTTTAAAAATTATGCTAAGTACCCCTCAAAATAATTTAACTAAATTACATTAATCCTTCTCAAAATACTCTCTTTTCCTTCAAACACACATGTCTTATCTGTCTTGGTGCTTTCTGCAGCAGTTCCATATGCCTCTTTTGGTGAACATCATTACGAACATTAATAAAAAATGCAACAAATGCTGCTGCTAAAGATAGGATCATGAAAAAAATATTACATGTTTTCATCCACCTTATTCAGTGGATTGGACACTGTGAATCTTCCAGTTCTTTCCCAAAGTCAAAATGACCATGAGAGGTCAATGTTTTGGATTGTTTCAGAACTTGGAGGCAGCCACGACAGTGCAACATAAAGACACTGAAGAAGACTTGAAGAACTATTTCAGAAAGTAGCAAGAGTGGTGGAAAAAGTGTGTCTGAAGTGACAGGGAGTATTTTGAGGGAGTTAATGGCAATGAGCTTTTTTACTGTGGTACATTTTAAAACATTTAAACAGTCTTTTCACTTTTGGATCACCTCTTACATCTTTTAACCCATTGTATAGCTATTAACAAGTGATAGTTGGAAATAGAGTTTTGGTCTTACCTAACTTACGTAAGATAGAAACTTGTTTTTATTATATTCTCTACAAGTTTCATAAAATTTCAGATTCATCTGATTTCTAGATTTTAAGCCAAGGAGCCTTTAAAAAGAATTGTCAAATATTTTTATACTCAATTTTTTAAAGACATCCGAAGTGTTAAGAAACCTTTTATTATTTTCAGTCAGTATGATGTATGAATCGAGGAAATAAAAAGGCCTCCTAGAAAACCTAGTATGAATTAGAATTGGCTAATCTAATTACAAAAGTAATAGGCATATAGCCAGTCTGTGTCTTTGTAATGTGTGTTTTCACTCAACAAAATGTGGACACCTTGTGAAAACATTTATTATAGAGGAGGTTGGTGCAGATATGTCCTCTAATGGATGTTATGGGGCAGTACTATCTGTCTGGTTCCACAGAATCTGTGACTTAAGCCTACACTAAAACAAGTTTATGAGACCTGCAGGTGAGTTTTGTGGTAAGATTACAGTCAAATCTAGAAATATATTGCCAGAATGTGGACACCCATGAAAAATAACAATTGCAGAATAGTGTTAGCATGTGCACTGAAACATTCTCTTCTGATAACCTCTGAGCAATTCATCTGATAAATGATTTTACTGGATCAATCTCCACAGCCAGGTAGAAAGAGAGAATGTAGGCAGGAGCAATAAAGAAACAATGAACCCCTTAATGCTTGGCTTTCATTAACACTGTACTAATTGGCAACTGCAAGTACCTCATTTTGATAAAGCAATTGTTCACAAAAGTCTTCCAGGTTTTTAAAAAAAAATTTAAAACATGCTTTGTTAAACTTTGGCAGACTATTCTCTACATAATAGCCAAACTTTAAAATGTAAGCACGCTGTGCAATTATTTGTAGGTGTGTGCACAATGAACATGATTTAGATGAAAGGTACAAACATCTCAGAACAGGTGGAATTGTAAAGTCAATTCTTTCAGTTTTTTCATCTTCAGATTTTGCACCTGTGCTTTGTTATTTAAAAATATATTAAGGATTGCATTAATTTTATTTTGCAATAAGATCATATCATTATGCCTTATTCTTATTCTTAATACTATATAGAGCTTCAGGGCAAAAACCAGTTCTTGGGGAACTTATCTTTTATTTATTCATTCATTTATTATACAAATATTTATGGAGCTCCTAATACACGCAAGGTACATGCAGAATTTCATTTGGGGTGAAATAAGTTGAAGAAAATTTACATGTCTTGAGTAATGTACCCTTCTAACATGGAGAAAAAGAAAATAAGATTCATTTGCTTTTGCACTAAATCTTTGTTAGCTACCTGCAGTGTATGAGGCACTGTGCTGAGGCTACACTCTTACATTAGACAAAATGGCTGCTTTTAATGAGCTCATTCTCTGGAGAGAGAGAGCAAGACAATCAAATTTCAGCATAGTATGTCAAGTTCTACCACAGAAGTGTGCACAGGGCAGTATGGGAGTACAGGTAAGTGTATCAAAATCAGCCTGTGCACCAAAGATATCTTCTTGGGAGAGATGGAACTTAAAGAAAATTTAAGAGAATGAGCTTGAGTTAGATCTATGGAGGAGGAGAGACAGGACCTAGGCATTGAAGCCATCCACATAAAAACATAAATATTTGACAATGTATTACCATGCTGTAAGCATTTGATATAGGGAATTTCATAATTTATTCCCATAACACCTTCCTGTATAAATCCTACAAACTTGGTTTAGTAAACCCACATCTAAGGTTTGCAGCCAAAGTTGGAGAAAGAGTAATAAATTGGAGCAGCCTGCTATATAATGCACTGGAAGAATTAGTTCTGAAATCTATGCACTTTACAGGCCTCACAATTTCTCCTTACGGTCTATAGCCAGAAAGTGATATTGGAGTACTGTACAATGAACTTTCAAAATGATGCATGCATCAGTGTACATCGCTCAATAAAATTGTCTGCTAAATGGGCAGTGTTGGCCAGAAAAACAAATAAAATGAATTTTCTTAATAGAGTTTTTCAGAGAAGCAAGTTTTTCTTAGCATCATTTCTGGAAATACATTTGGTGGAGGAGAAAGGAGAAATCAGATTGTATTGTGAACTTGAAATTGGAATGTATAAAAATAATCCTAACATTGCTTGCGAGATGCACAAATATGATAAAATGTAATTGTAGGATGATCATAAGAACATCTTTCAATAAAACATGACAGAGTATAAAGGAAGAAGTGAAAGCATGATGGCATAGAACTCAGATGAATACAATGACCAGTACAGATATACATCTGAAGGCTTAATTGACCACAGTCAAAGAAAATTGTCTAACAGAGAAGGTGGGAGCACAAGTTTTTCAACTGTCATTTATGCCCATTTACTTCATAGAGCTATTGGGAGGTACAATAAATATAAGAGAATTTACCCTGCTATACAGCCCAGCAAATTAGGTGCTTTAATAGGTTAAGTGAGTCAGTGCTAAATCAATACAAAAAACAGATGATTTGGGTTCATAGGCTGGTCAGCCAAGTTTACTTCCCAGCCATAGATTTCCTTACATAGAAAGCAATTAATATGTTCACCAAATCAGGACGATATATTTATAGGCAAAAGGTAGACTAAAAGTACATTTCCTGGGCTATAGATTTCATCTGATAGGTACCATTACCTATATTTAAGACAAAATACAATCCACATGATTTTTTTCAGCACCAATTGATGATAATATTCTCCTTACCAAGTTGTAAGAATCATGCAATGGTATATTAATGCCATTGTAAAATTCCCAGCATCATAAAGGAATGTTGGTTCAAATTCTTTACCCAATAACAGTATTATATTGAGCTTTTAGGACACATCCAATTTTGTTGGTCACAAGTTCTAAAGGTGTTTTCCCTGCTTTAATTCAACTGTATTTTACAATTGTTTTCAGACTAATCAAATCAGACCCTATTTTAAGGCTTGGGTACACATGAAAATGAAAATAATGATGAACTAGCACAAGATCTTATCTATCCCTTGAAATAACAGAGAAAGTGATAGAGCAGCTAACTTTTCAGCTCTCTTAAGGAATTAGAAGGAGAGGGCTTTCTAAGAAGCAAGACCAGTGTGTGCTAAGACCCAGAGTGTGAATGGATGATAGGGTAACATATGAGAGGTGAAAATAAAATTGGAAGGGTGCTCAGGAGTCAGATGCTGAAAACTGACATGTGTAAGTTTAGATTTTTTTCAGGTGATTGACCTTTGAAAGACTCTTTGCAGCATGGTGATTATGTAATTATTTTGATCCATTAGTGTTTACTGTCTCCAGAGAGAATCTAGATCAAATCTCCAAGAAGTAACTAATTCTTACTAAATATGGCTAACTCTGTGCATCATGGACACATGAAGACCCTAATTCAAAT
This sequence comes from Cuniculus paca, assembly GCA_004365215.1. NCBI lineage: Eukaryota > Metazoa > Chordata > Mammalia > Rodentia > Cuniculidae > Cuniculus > Cuniculus paca. Next base: position 1,797 of record RJWT010036266.1, on the reverse strand, counting down.
TGCACAAAGTTACTGATGAGATAGTTATTGATTATTCACACATTCACATATCTTATTTATTCTTCTTCACAATTCTAAGGAGATAGGAATATTGTGACTCCCATTTTACTGATAAGGAATTGAGGTTGAAAGTGGTTAATTTTCTTGTACAATCTTGTATAGGCAGTAGGATTGGAGAACTTGGGATTCTATTAGAATTCTGATGCAGAGGAGCTGGCCTGCAAGTTTGATTTTCTAATGACAGTTTTGTCTTTAATATCTGCAGAAGTTTGCCAACGCTTTCAACAAGATAGTCCATGATGTAGAATGCTCAGTTGTGATCTTATAAACTATTCTATATTACCAGCAAAGGGAATAGCGTTACATAAACATTTTATTTATGTTTTGCTTTATTTCATATCAGTGGAGAAAGCAAGTATCATTTAGGAGAGTGAACAGACTTTGGTAATAGTCCTGCAATAAATTCCTTCCCTGAAACAGTACAGGAGATTGTTCCCTGAAGACTGTAAATAAATGTTTATATAGAAGAGCAAACAGCAAAGAGTTACTGAGACAATTTTAAAGAAGAACAAGGTTGTGTTCCTAGAAAACTGAAAGCACTTTTAAAGTATATAAAATATACTTTCAAATGAGAAACGTGAAATTCAAACTCTTTGCCCCAAATTTCCTACTGGGTACAAGCTTTTCCAACAGATCACAATGATCCCTCCCCTATCTTCTTCACACTTTGACCCAAGTAGGAGATTTCTTATTTAAAACAGTAGCTCCCCTACTTTCCCTAGAATTTTGTTTTTCTGCAATTTTTTAAAAAAATAGTATCAATTTAGAACTAATATACTCTCTATAGTTTGTTATTGTCTATCTCATCTAAGAGAATAGAAGCTTAATGAAGCCAGAGTGACTTGTTCCTTTTGATTTGTGATGAATTTTTGGCCCCTAGAAAAATTCCTGACATAAGAAATCAAGGCAGTGTGAGTTGGTAATGTGGATAAATGCCAGGTCCAAAAAGCAGAATGGAGCACCTAGAAACAGATTCATGTTTCTATGTAAACCATATAAAAACAGTGCTTGTGTAGATGACTGGAGGAAAAAAATGAATATTTAATATATCATGCTGTGAAAACTGGTTGTTTGTATGGAAAAATAAATCTATATATCATATCATTCCCAAAATGAGATCTAGGTGGATTAGATAGCTATAGGCAAAATGAAAAATATTAAAACTTTTAGAAAATTTATATTTATAAACTAATATTAGGAAAAGTTTTAGCAAGACAGAAAACAAAAAGTTGTAAGATTAAAAAATGACAACTTTGTCATTGTTAAATTAAAAATCTCTGTACACCAATAGGCAACATAAATAAAAGTGAAACCATGTACCAGAAACTGCAAAGATATTTGCAACACATAAAGCCAATGCAGAGCTAGCATATAGAATGTACTTTTTGAAAACTACGTATCAAAAAGAAAATGACAACTTTGTAGAAAAATGTACCGACAGCAATAATACTTTAGAGCAGTAGAAATAAATGAAATAGCAATCGCCCCATTATCAACCATGGAGACACAAACCTAAACCATAATAAGATACTATTTTATGTCCACCAGGTGAGAAAAATGAAAAAAGTCTTTATAATATCAACTATTGGCAAAGATGTAGATCACAGCTCATGCTTCTAACTATACTACTGGTGTAAATTAGCACCACACTTGGGGGGAGCTTTTGGAATTGTTAGCAAAACACAACATTAATATTATTTTTTTATTAATATTAAGTGGAACATCAACTACAATAAA
>RJWT010036265.1:0-13302 GCA_004365215.1 Cuniculus paca | reverse complement strand
CCAAATGAGTTATTTGAGGTCCGTTTGGATATATACAATGCTATTTACTCGGGCTTTCTATAGTTATCTTATCAGACCCACAGTTTTTGTATATGATTTTATTTTTATAAAAATAGTATCATACTATGCACATTATGATACTATATGTATTACCCTGCAATTATTTTAACATAACAATATGTCTTGAAAATTTTGTAGAGCCAATACATACTAACCAACACATACTTTTTATATATCTTTTTGTGTTCTGTAATCTGAATTTGCTATATCATGTTTAATCATTTTCCTATTGGTATACCATTATGGTTAAGTTTTTCTGTTATGAACAGTGCAGTAATGTATTTGGATACTAGCTGTTTAGAAGTAGAATTATTGGACTAAAATCTATTTTACATGTAATTTTATCTCTTTTATATTCTACATGTTAGTATTTTTTTTTTACATTTTCATTAGGTTTTTTTCTGTTGGATTTTTGGAGCTGATAACATTTTAAATAATAGTTTTGTTGGACTTGTGGAATATGCTATTTCACTCCTGTTACATTTACAACTTTGTTATGGTGATTTGAAAGTTATTGATTTTGGTGTCAATGTTGTGTTTGCTACATGATTATTATTATTATTATTATTATTATTATTATTATTATTATTATTATTTATTGCAGCACTGGGGATTGAACTCATGACCTTGTGCTTGCCAGGCAGTTGCTTAGGCCACTGAGGGATCCCCAGCCCATTTACTACATTATTTAACTGGCTTATTTATTTGAATAACTTCAGATGTAAGAGTCAAGTCTACCTTTTGTCTTCTTTGGTGGATATCATATGTCTTTCACAGCAATCAAATACCAGAATTATCTCATTGTATTAAATCTGTTTTGCTTCGACAGGTGAAAAATTAAACATCGGTCATTACTGAACCTGCCTCTGCTCATCCACTGCGTTAATAAACCATCCAAGGTTTTCTCTGATGCCAGAAATTGGAGTGCAGAGAGTTAAAGTAGCAGATCTTTACCCAATAGAGATTTCCATAACATATATTACACAAATACTTACTTTTACATATTTTTTCGATATCCACTGGCAAAACAAAACAAAACAAACTTCTCACAACAATGCACACAGCCTCTGTATTTGTATCTCAACAAATTGTCATGCTTCATTTATTTGAAGACAACTTGCCGGCTAGACCGCTTCACCAAACAAACCCATCACGTCTTACTCCACTCACCTGCAGGATCTTCTTCTTCATCTGCAGCATGTTTCCTTCATATTTATCATTTCGTGATATTTTTTTCTTTGAGAATATCACTCTTCTTGTTCCAAGTTTTCAAAAACTCTGGTCAGGTTTCAGGTCTTTTCATTTTTCTTAGCCCCCTCAGGACAGGTTTTTGATGAAAACTTGCTGAAGTGTGGAAAATCAGGTGTCTAGTGTTAAGTGTTCAATATACTCCTTCTGTTCACAGTTCACACCAAATAAATTAGCTATAGAAAGCATTTTTTTTGAGATGGGGTCTTGCTATGTATTTCTGATTTGTCTTGAACTCACTATTTAGCCTAGGGTGGTCTCAAACTCACAGCAGTTCTCCTGCCTCAGCCTCCATATTGTTGAGATTACAGGTGTGTGCCAACACACCCAAATAGAATGCATATTGTAAAATAGCCCTTAGATGGTAGATATTTATTTGTTTATTCATATATAATTATTAATTGGGCATAAGGTAAGGGCATTACTTACATACTTTGCATTCTAGTATTACCCTATCATACTCAGTAACACATCAGATAGCAAGCATAGTTAAAATGCACCTCTGGAAGAGGGACCAGGGTTCAGGCATCGAAAAAATATGGGTGAGGTGGAGCTGTCAATAAAATATATTTATTAATAATAAAGATCTCTAAATAACCTAGAGCATAGAAATCTATTTGTTCAGTCTTAAAGAACTACTGAAATAAACAGTAGAGAATTAAAAAACTAACATCGCCAATTTAAGTTTCTTAAACTAGATTTTTACATAGCCAGGGGAGAATTTTCTTCTCTTTATATTTAGGTCAGGAAATAACTACAGGAACCCAAATAATAGAGAGATTTTGGTAACTAGTCAGCAGAAGAGGAGGTTATTTGAGCACATTTTTCAAAAAGAAATCACATTTTAAAATTATCTGATGGGATTAATACTGTAGGGTAGAAATGTTCTCCTTTTTCCTATGTAGTCCTACTTGATGTATTATATTCAGATCCAGAAAACATGAACAAGTACAGCTGTTCACCCATTCTATCCAGAGACCTATTTACAGTAATGAGGCATTTTGAAGCCAACTGGAATGGAAAGAGGTATAAAAATCAAGTTCCTTTGGCTAGATTAAAGATCAGTTAGAATGTGTGACAATTAAGCACTATTGTGAAAAACAAAACTATAGAAAAATATGAGAAATTAATTCACAACAGATACAGATAATTAATCTCAAACACAGAATTTTGAACAAAAACAAACCAACATAGTGAGATGGTAGGAGGAGGAGAAGAATAGTTATCAAAGTCAAAGTAAATGAGAGGCTAGTTGCATAAAAACTTACTTAAGGTTTTATATTCTTTTTACTCTAAGTCATCAGTAAACTTTTCTTTTCTTTTCTTTTCTTTTTTTTTCAGTTTTTTGAGACAGGGTCCCATTATGTAGTTCAGGTTGGTTCTGAACTTGCCTTGAACTTATAGCACTCCTCCTGCCTCAGCCTCCCAAGTTCTGGGATTGCAGGTGTGAGCCACCATGCCCAGCCTTTATTTTAAATTTCAATCACCAGATACTTTTAAATATTATCAGTAAATTGATATAAGATTGCACAAAGTTATAGTCACATAGTGATGCAAAATTTGTGCTGTTCTAGCAATGTAGGCAGTGTGCTAATGAGTAGCATGCTACTTTGACCTGAAATATTCTGATGAATTTTAATAAGACATAAGAAAAGCATTAATTTTTCATTAAGTGAAACAAAAAATTAAACTCTATTCCATTTCTAAAGATGAAGTAATAAAAAAACTCTCTTTTCAGAAACTTAAAACTCTCTTTTATACCTAGTAGTTGAAGGTATTCTTTCTTCTCTGAAAATGTAGACAAAGCAGTACTAGGAATGCTCCTCCTATGGGCTACCATACTGTTGCCCCCCTTTATCCTTGGAGATATTTTCTAAAGTTCTTTGTGGATGGATAAAAATATGGATAGTGCCAAGTACTACATATGCTATGTTTTTCTAGACATACACACCTATAATTGTGTTTAATTTATAAATTAAGCACAATAAGAGACTGACAAAAAGTTACCATAAATTTTTAGCAACTTTAGCCTATGATATTTTAAATTAAAAACTTATACTTTTCTACTAAAAGAAGAACTTTATAACTTCTCTTTTGCATGTCTAAATTGCTAGCATCAGTATCCTTTTTTAAATTTTTATTAGTACATGTTTGGATTACGTGTTTATATATCTTATGTGGAATAGGTACATGTACATAGCATGTCTTAATTTTGTACTTTGGGATCATTATTAAGAATAAAAGTCACTTGAAAACAAGCATTTTATACTTTTAATGGTCAATCTGATGACTGAAAAGGTTATCAAGTCACTTAGAGTTGAGTAGTATGTGTAACATGGATATGTGAAACAAAGAAATTATTTACATTTCTATTATGGGAAAGGATGGAGCAGGAGAGCACAAGACATCATCTACTCAGTATGGCATTCAAGTTAAAATTTATGAATTGTTTATTCCTGGAATTTTCTTTTAACAGTTTCAGACTATTTTTGACTGTGGATAACTTTAACCATAGATAACAGAGGACTGCTGGTTTAGGGAGGCAGACCTTTTATATTGAACATGGAACAAGGAAATAATTATTGGAAGTATGGTTCCTGGATTAGAAAAGGCATACACATGCACACACACACACACGCACGCACACACACACAAACACACACACACACATATAAAATAGCTGATGTTAGAACAACAGAGAATACAGTATGTCTACTGTTATTTTAAATTGTATGTGTTTTGCCAGTGTTAAATTCTTAAAACAACTCTGTCAATCTTATGAAGATTTCTAGAGTCAATTTTCTAAGAATCATCATTTCTAAGGATATGAGGATTTAAGTACAGTTTTTTATATTAAATTCTCTCTCCCTTTTGAATTTTCTGGGTCGTTATTCAGATTTTTATTTCTATGCCCTTTAATTCTTGTTATACAGAAGATCGAAATCTATTTTAAATTGCTGTAGCTTTCCCATGGGTTTCATGGCACTTTCAGCTGCAGTCTCACGGTTTCAAACACCACCTTCTCAGAGGCACACTGGCTGGCTTCCCAGGCTTTCTTAAAATGAATGGAAACCTCTCTGAAACCACAACTCTTGCATTTTGCAAGTCTACAAAACCAGAACCACAGGGATGATGTCAAGGTCTGCTGCCAGCTCCAGCATTAGCCAGGCCCCCTTGCACAATGACTATAGAGGCCTCTTAGTGCCTGCATAGTGCAACATTGTGGATCAAATTCCAGCGAAGCAATTTCCCAGATGACTATTCTCAAATAAGGTGTCCAGGGATTCTTTTCTCAAAGCATAGTCTTCTACTTTTGCACCCTTGAGCCTGTGAAACACAGATACTTGCTAATTTCTGAGATCCCTTCAGGCCAGATATTTAGCACCTACAACCTAAAGGAAAAGTTTATTCTGGCTCACAATTTCAGTAGGTTCAACTTCTAGTAGGCCAGCTTCAAGGCAGAAATGGTATGATAGCAATGCCTAGTGGAGAAAAGCTACTCACATCATGGTAGCCAGGAAGCAGAGAAAGAAGGGAAGAGCTGGGTAGGCAGATAAACCTTTCTGAGTCATACTCTGAGTGACCTGTCTCTTTCAATCAGTACCTCCTAGACAGGGCATTGAATTATGAACTCACTACCACCCCTGGAATCCAATCACCTTTAAAATGACCCACATCTGAACACTTGAAACCTTTGGAAGACATTCCAAAGCAAAACTATAATATATGTAGTTTGACCTAGGCAGAATGCTACATCAAATTACCCTGTATAATTTCCACAGTTCTTTGAGGCAAGTACATTTATATGTTTTCCAAATAAGAAATTGAATTTTAGGAATACAAAGTATTCAAAGTTATTCACTTAGGATTTAGAAATATGTTGACTTAGCTCCAGGGATTACATGCTATCACTTACATACTACTCCAGAAATGAAAGATGCAATTAAATTTTGACTCTTAAAACTTACAACAGCCAAAACAAATTTCTATATTTTATAGCTTCCCTAACTTTCAATTCTTTAGATTTTTCTTTATTAGGTTTAGGTTTCAGTCTCTTAGTTGTTAATTTCAAAATAAGTGTACATAATATACTGAAATAAAAAAAAGGAAAAATATATTTATTATAATGTCCCTGTGAGTTTTCCCTCTTTTCTCTGGCTCTAATTCCATTCTGTCAGGGGTAAGTGATTTAGTCTCCCTTTGTTTTGGTGTCCACAATCACAAAATGGGGCCCAGAGAAGTACATATCCACGCTTATGTCTAGTTCCCACTGTACTGTTTTTGATGAAAAATTGAACATGAGAAAAGTATGTAAAAAAGTTGATAAAATATATATGTATTTTATATTAATTAACCATGGGAAATTACATGGCTGAGATTTATAAAAACTTATTTTTGGTTCTTTTAGTGCTGACAGTAATTCTTGGTTTGTTTCACAGACACACAAGTAATTCCAGTTCCTGGAATTTTGAAATAGCCATGAATATAAGCTTTGGATTTATCATTTACATGCTGTTTAATTTTGGACAAGTTGCCCAATTTGTCTAAACATTTTATATATTAGCCAGCATAATGGTACTTACCTTATAGCTTATTTCAAATATTCTATGAGCTACAAGAAAGTCACATGACACTGTTCCTAAACACTGTGAAGGCACCCTCCAGCCCCTCTTCAGTCGTGCATATTGTTAAACAAAACTGCCTTGCCTTTAAAAATCAGCTCCCTGTAGCCACTGCGTTTCTTTTTACTCTTTGTTCTGCATTTTCAGACAATGCATGTCTTTGTATGCATTGCTTAAGTCCCACTGTCTCTTCTCCCATTCTAAGAGACACTTTAATAGGGCTTTCAACCTCAGTTCTTTTTTGAAGTACTCTTAACAAATTTCCTGGTGATTTCCATCTACACTAAGGCAGTGACAATTTTTGGCCCTCTTTTAATTTGATTTAAAAAGAATACTTGACCAACATTATTTTATCTTTATAGAAATGTCTTGTTTTCTTCTTACCTCACTGACAGCTCCTTTCAGTCATTTCTGTAAATGTTGACTCTTTCAGAAGTTTTTCCTTTGTATTCATCCTGTGGTGTTTTGACTCCAATGGCATTTATATGTCAATGTGTTCCATATTTTTATCTCATTTCCTAAATTCACTTCATATCTGTCTGCCTCTTTGTGGTTCTCTCTGTCTCTTTGTTTGTATATATGTATTTCTGTTTCCTCTCATGCCACATTTTTTTCCCATTTGTCCTGTCAATGCACGTTCAGAATCCACCATAAAAGCCATCACTATGTCTAGCAGAAATACTGAAATAGCTCTCTCTCTCTGTTTTCTCAGGTCAACAATGAAATAATTAAGTAGCTATTATTATTGTTTTTAATATAATTAACATATGCTCCTAAACACAAAAATACTTGACATTATACTGAGGAAAAAATCCTATCCTCAACACCTTTAATGGAGTTATTTTTTCTTAGTTGGAAATATTATTCATTTATGCAACACAATTTTATCAAGCCATTCCTACTCAGTAAGATTTGTGTTAGGGAATGAAAAGATGACTCCCTTACATGCCCTGTCCTCTGGGACTTTTTTCTTCTATGAATTCCTGTGGTGAAGTTAAAGCAGCTACAAAACATGGAACTAATATGCTTATGATTCTTTTGAGGGTCAATGAATGTGGCCAAGACCAACTGTGGCTGTGCAAAAAATGTTGCACTCATGATACCAGGTTATAACTGACAGAGATTGCTAACTCCTGCTTTCAGTATTCAACAAGGTGCCTCAAGTGAGGAATACTGAAACAACTGAATGCAACACAAACATTGTTATTTCAGAAACAAGAGCACAATGCTGATCTTTTCTCATTTAGAAACAGGGCCTTTTACTGCAAGAACACAGCCTCTGTACTGTGGAACAAGACATCGACCTCAAATAAGATAAGTATACACAGATCTAGTCATAAGCTGACAGGGTTGGTGCTCAGTGGGAGAGCAACTGCTAGTTAAACATCTGGCCACTGAGGCAAAGTGGTATCAACAGGAAGTAATGCTGTCGAAGCAGCAATTTTATACTCTGCAGGCAATGCTATGCTTCTTTTTAAGTGTTATTTATTTTCTGGAGCATAATTCGGGGGAAATTACTGTGTCATTTTAGATACCACAACTTGGCCCTTCTTAATTTCTAAGTACTTCTTTTTTATTGTACGAAAACCTTTCAGTTTGTTCGTCTGCCTGTTGCAATATTCTGATGTGTTATTTGTTGATAGTGGTTTTATTGTGTACTCTTATAATTGGATCTAAACAGCAGGTTTGGTAGAGCTTTGTGAATTGTCAAATTGAATGTCATGACAAAGTGGCAATTATTTTATCGAATACAAACAATTCAGCACTTAGAAGTCTCTTTAATGGTACAGTTCTTAGAGGTCTCAACATACTGGGCACAATTCATTTCATTCTCATTCTTGAAATATTATGTACCTAGCTGTTTTCTGAGCAAATTTTATATGGGAAACTTAGATGACATCTTAAAGATATTCTATCTAAAAGTTAGTAGCATATCCTTTCATGTGGCAACCAATGTTAACTTTTGAGAACATTGTAGTGATGTCTAGTAATTTTCTGTTAAGATATATCCCCTTTCATTCTTGGATATTTTACTATTGCTATTTCAATCATGTGATATTGTTGAAGGCTATCATGACCACATTGAACCACTTAGATTGTGATGCCTGACTCAAGTTGGACACATTATAACATGCTTCATACCCAACTATTTGTTTAGACATGGATGGCTTACCCAACTTGAGCCAATTACAACACATCCTGGTGATGTTTAACATTATGTAGACAGAATTTCAGTTCTTCTTGGGAGTAAATATCAGCAATATTAGTTAGACCTTTAGTGCCCTTGCTTCTAAGCCAGAGAAAGAATCTAAATTGGAAAAAGAGGAGGCACAGAGAGAAACAAGGCAAGAAGGGGAGGAAGTGGATCCTGGAGAACCTTTTAATCCAGTTAGCTCAGATATACCATGACTTGAAAAAGTGGTTATATGCATCAATAAATGCTGTGTGTGAAACTGAGTTAATTTTGGTGGATTTCTACAACTGAAAATGACAAGTATTGCAAAGTTGATATTTTCCCCTCATTCATGAAATCTTCATTTTCCTCTACCTTATGTCCCACACAGTATCTCACACAACAGGGGCACATACTAGTTTGTCTCTGTATGTGTGGGCATAAATGAATAGTGTAATTCCAGACTGATAATTTAGATTTGATTTTATTGATCAGAAGTAGATTTTCTTGGAAGCAAAGAGCAAAAATTCTTTTTTTTTTCTAACAGTTCTCACAAATATTTTTTTTTCTTCAAAACTTGGTATAAGCTCTATGTATTTAGAAATGGACATTTAAAAGTAAATTCTTCATCTAGACCAAAATGGTGTCAGATAAGACATATGTTTCTGACATGGCTAAGTAAATCTGGAGATTCTAGATAATGCAGGCAAAACTTATTTCTTTTTATCACTGATCTATTTGAGAAAATAAGTTTGAATGGATGTGGAAATATCATCTATCTAAATGCCCGAGGCACAAGAGAATTCATTTAGATTGAAACCCATAAGTAACAGTTCACCACAAAAGAAAAAGCTTAGTATAAAACAGTAATTGCAGGTTGTACATTTCTGTGATTTAGAAAAGGATATATGATATGAAATCACTTGCCATTACGCATAACAACTAAAGAGGATGATTTTCTGACAAGTCTAAACATCATTTAAACATTATTTCCATCAAAGGCAATGCCTATGAGTCTTCTGAAAGGATTTTTTAGTTGTCCACTACTAGAGAATGATAATCCCCATCTGAAATGGTAGAGTAAAATTAATTTTAATTATCCTTGTCTCCTTTCTAGACACTTTTCCTGTAACAGTTATGTTTTCTATTATATACTGTATAGATTGGTGGACATACTTTATGTTTCCTACCTGAGATTGAATCTTTAGCAAAGAATCCATTTTAGAATTTCAACATAGAAGAAAATAATTTCTTATGCATGATAAATGCTCAATAAATGAAAATGTCACTACAGTATAAATTTAGTAAATGCATTGATATGTAATTGAATGGTAAAAGTGAGGACCAATTGGCAGACAAAACCTGCTTGGAACTGTGTCAGACAGAGAATAATATTCAATAAATACTTGTTAATGTAATGAATTTGGGGGCACAAATATTAAATTATGTCACACAGAGTTGTAGTTGGAACACCCATAACAATAACAATGAAACAAATCTTGTTTTCTTTGTAATTTTCTAGTTCTTTCTATAGTGTGGCTAATTTTCTAAAGTAATTAAGTGGATTGAAATTATGCTTCTATATGAATTCTCCCTTTTAAAATAACTTTTTGAAATAATACACAAAATATTTTGGAAATTACTTTTGGCATTAGTCACTTCGAGATTTGTAGCACTTTTAAAAATCCTTAATATTCATCCTTTGAGAGTAGAACTGATTCTTTTGGAAAATGGAAAATGTCATTATTCAACACAGGCTGCTACAGCCTTCAAGCTGAGCACTAAATACCATGCGGAGTTAACAATAATGTAAGACTCACCACAGTAAGTTTCTTTGCCTTAGGTGGCTTGAAAATTGCTCAAAATAAGTCAGTGGAAATTCACATATTCTCTGATTAGTGGCAGTTACTAAAATATGTACTTACATTTTGTAGGTTTTAAATATTTATTGGATGTATGTCCTATGGTTTCTTTAGATGTTTACCTCACTTATTTTCAAATAGGAGATGAAAGATTGACTTTATTTCAAATTCCTTTTTGGAAGTCAGAAATACCAGAGAAAATTAATTATGTTCTGCTGACTGACTTTAATTTTTCTTTGTGTTCTAATGGAAAGATTTCCTAATATAAGAGCCAAATCTACAATTAACAGAATGAGAATTGGTTTTCTAAAATGTCTCCTCTCTCATGAGGGGTTTTTTCTTTCATTTTGAGAGTCTCAGTTTGCTGACTCAGTCAAGTCAAAAATGTTTTGCTTTTGAGTACTTTGGTAAGTACCTTTCAGGTGAGTTTCCAGAATTCCCTCAGTGAGGTCCTTAATTTCCTGTGGTAATGACAGATGCAAAGGAACTGAAAGTCACAGCTCTCCACTTCAAGATGTTGGCTTGTTTCCCCGGGCTATGATAGCATTAGCAATATTTCCTGATTTTATTCTAAAGGTCAAACGCACCTTTTGGTACCTGGAACATATCTATTTTTTTCCTCTTTCCTTACCTTTGTGTTCCAATAATAAAGGATTGACCTGTTTTAAGACCTTGAGTGTACAAGACTGTAAAAAGACTGCATTTCTTCTACAAAATCAGAGAGAGATTTTGAACTAGTTTTATGTTACAAAGAAAGAGATCTAAGTAATAACTACAATTTAAGTATACTTCATTTTAAAAAGGATGCCCTCTTTTACCCTTTTATCAGTAGTGGCCAGGGACAGTGGTATGCTTCCCCCAATGCCACGCCTGCCTATGAGAATGGAGTTCAGGCATATTTCACTGCCCTGAAATAAAGCTGGAAGATATTTGTGGAGAGCTACAGTAGATTGTTTGGGCCAAAATAAACCAAATATGCATGTAGTTTACTGTGTACTTCTGAAATGGTGCTTTGTCACTAACAGAAACAGATTGGAAAGATATCAGTAATGGTGGATAATCTTTTTCTCTTTTAAGGATGATTTCTTTCTTTCAATGCTTGGGTCATGTGTTTGGAGGGTGTATCTCTCTCTCTAGCTCTTTTTCTGTTCCTTGTTTCTAGCTTCCATGAGATTAATTTTTCTCTGCCATGCCCTTCTGTGATGATGTTTCTGCTTGGAGCCAGCCAACCATGGACTGAAATCTGTGAAACTGTGAGCTGGAATAGCTCTTCCCTCATTTACACTTAGTATGCCCAATATTTTGCCTCAGTGATGGAAAGTTCACTAATCAGATAAAATGGCAACATGAAACAAAACGTAATGTCCAACAAATAGGCAGGAATCTAAGTGAATATTTCAATTCTCACATTTGCTGTTATATTCGAATTGTTATGACATCTCCCAACATATAGACTCTAAAAAACTGAACTTTGCTCTGGTAGACGGTTTGAGATTGAAACAGAAAATAACATCTAAATGTTTTTACGAGTGAGTTTTGACCTCAGAGACCTAAAAAAAGTTTTGAGGATTGCCAGAACCACACTTTGAAAACAGCTCTTCTAGAATAGCACACACTGATTCTTGACAGTTTAGATGAAAGATGGTCTAACGTTAAGGTCTGAGTAAAAGTCACTACCATCTTTTCTGCACTCTGTTTCACCAGTGTCAGAACATAGAAATATGACTCTTCTATGGCTTTATATCTTGGTTACCTTTCAGATTTTTAATTACTAAAATTCTCACAAAGTCTAATGATTTAAGGAAAGCTGAGGTGGGCAGCTTTCTCTGCCAAACATGTATCCCTATGTTTTCTTCAGTTATAAAATGAAGTATTAAACTGAATGTCCAAAGGAAGAACTGAATGTTCTTGATTTTCCTCCAAAGAAATAACTTTTTAATTCTTTAGAAGTAACTACCATGAAAACAAATGCTACCATAAAGAACATTGATGAATTAGTAAACCATAAAGGAGAAAAAATTACTCGCACTGTACTTAGTATGGAGGTCTGATGTTCTTTTCTTTTATATTTTTATCTATTGAATTATAACCTTTATATTTGTGGAGGAACATTGACCAAATAAAAGAATTTGTGCAGAGAACAATCATCAAAGTAAAAAGCCTATAAATCATGCTTAGAGGATAATTTAGTTCTATTCCTCTGACAACTAATCTAACCATATTAATATAATTCATGTTTTTCTACCATTACAAGCAGGAGAACAGTATAAAAGTTGAAGCACTGGTAGTTTTCCTTTCTAGCTTCCCAATTTTCCAGAATTAATACTTACTTTCTTTATATTCCTATAAAACTATTTTACACATGGGATGGAATGGAATGTATGCACACATCTTTTCTCTATCTCTTTTTCTCTACTAATCTACCTTCTTACCTATATCTCTCTTTGTTTAAGCACTTTCTATATGAATGACACTGTGGGATTTGCTGAAGATATGATTGTGAGCAAAACAAATTTAACCTTTGTTTTTATAGCACTAAATTTTACAAGCAACTGGAGGAGTAGAGATAGGTGCCTACAAAAGGGAGAATTTATGCAGTGGCACCCTGAGGATTGTAGTGAATTTGTATTCCCACAAAAAAATTTTGAGAATGATGAAACGATGAAAATGAGCCATTTCATGTTTTTGAAATCAACCAAAGCCAGTAAACAAACTGAAAATCATCTATCTATAAGAAATTACTGAACTTTCAAAATGTAAGCAGGGAGAAATCCATCATGGCTGACTAGGGGCAGCTGTGCTCACAAGACAGAACACAAGCACTGGGAAGTGAGGAGGGAGACAGCAACACAGGAAAGCAACTTGTAGGAAATGTCCACCAGATGAATTTCAGTCTTGGGATGTCTAGCAAAAGAAACAGGGCTGCCTCTTGGTTCTGGCTCTACTTACACTACAGGTCTGGTGAACACGCCCTATGTTAAAAAATGATTTAACTCTCGAATGGAAGAATCCAAATGTGCAGTGGTGGCCAGCTCTGCGATCAGTACCAAGCCTAGCAACCACTGCCTGGCACCCACCTGTCCTGATTCCATCCATGTGAGGAGAGGGAACCCAGCAAGCAAGATATTCCTAGATCAGAGCACTAGAGAAACTGAGAAGTAGAGAAACATTTAGAAGGCAGTAGCTGAAATGGACCAATGGATCCTGGGAAAAGAAAGAAACAAGGGGATGGGCTGGGTTAGGAACTCAGAACCAGAAATTGAGAGATCCGTGGCTCAGTGCGTCACAGGGGCTGGAAGAATTTGCACCTGGTATGATTCAGTAGTTGTGGAAGAAA
>RJWT010036264.1:0-13298 GCA_004365215.1 Cuniculus paca | reverse complement strand
TTTTGCCAGCTTTCAATGGAGATTTTAATTTCCTGGATATCTCTTTGAATCTGTTTCAGGCATTCAAAATCTCTTATATTGTTCATTCATGGTTTCCTTCAGTTTCCTTTGCTCCTCTATTTTTTTTATCTATGTCTTCTTTAGAGAAGCGTAGCAATTCTTTTCTTATGTTTTTCATTTCTTCTTTTACCCAAGATAGTATTTCTGTTCTAATTTCTTTCATAGCCTCATGGAGTTGTCTCTTTACTTCAGCTGCCGTCACTGCAGAAACTTCAGGTGTGCGACTCTCGATGTCTTCCATGTTTTCATCTCCTAGACTTGCTCTGCTTGGGTTGGAGTCTAGGGACTGCCTTTTGTTTCTTCATCCTGACATTTCCCTGGGTTCTTCCAAACAAGTGGGTAGTGGGGTTTTGGGAAGCTCCCACATTGGTTACAATTTCTCTGGAGCGTGACTGTTTGGTTTTCCTGGCCAGTGCTGGCTAGAGGTATCCAATGGTGGCTTTTGGGTGCTCTGGTGCAGGGCCTGCTTCTGTTCATGGAAGCATCCAGGGGGCTGCTGGAATGTATGCAGAGCGGTCCTGCCTCTGCCTTCCCTCCAAGCTCCTTACCTGCAAGCAGGCATCTCCCTTTGTCCACTGGAATGTGCTCTGAGCAGAGCTTGCCTCTGCCTTCCCTCTGAGCTCCTTACCAGCAAGCAGGCATCTCCCTTTGTCCGTTGGAATGCGCTCTGTGCAGAGCCTGCCTCTGCCTTCCCTCTCCAGAATGCATTCTTCCATTCTAAGTATAATACTGTATCCATTGACAACCTCTCTGCATCTCCTTGCCCCACCTGTTTCTTGTAATCACTATTCCAATCTCAGTTTACGCAAGATCACCTTTTGTAGATTCCACGTATGAAAGAGGTCATGTGGTGTTGTTTGTCTTTCTGTGCCCAATTTACTTCACTTAACATAATTACTCTAGGACCATCCACACTACCACAGATTATAGTATTTCTTATTTTTTAATAGCTGGGTAGTATATATTAGTGTGCACACATATTTTTCTAACCAAACATCTAGGTTGGACATTTAGAATGGACCCATATCTTGGTTATTGGGACCACTGTTGCAATAAACACAGGTATGCAGGAGTCTCCTTGACAGCTGGTTCCATTTCCTTTGGGTATGTACCCAGCAGTGGGAGTGCTGAAACATACAGTAGTTCTATTTTTATTATTTGGAACCCTCCATACTGCTCTATATAATCACTGCATTAATTTACATTCCTATCAGTGTTGCAACTATAGCTATGAATTCTCTTTTCTCCATAATTTGATGATAGCTGTTCTGACAGATAAGATGTAGCATGTCTCTGTAGTTTTGATTTGGATGACCCCAGTGAGTGGTGATGTTGAGTACTTCTTTAGATATCTTTTGGTGATTTGTAGATCTTCTTGTGAACAAAGTCTACTCAGTTCTTTAGCCCATTTTTAATTGGAGGCTGTTTTGTTTTGCTTTGTTTTGTTTTTTGCTATTGAGTTTGTTTCTTAGATCCTGGATATTAACCCTTGTCAAATGTGTAGTTTGTAAATAATTTCTCTGATTCTATAGGTTGTGCTTTAGCTGTTGTTTTCTTTGCTGTGCAAAAGGTTTTAGTGTGATGCAATCCCAATTGTAAATTTTTGCTTTTTCTGCCTATGATTAAAGGGTGATATCAAAAAAAGGTATTTCTCACTGCCACTAACCTAACATGGCTTTCCTACTTTTCATGTAATAGTTGCAAATTTTGGTCTTATTTTTAAGTCTTTAATCCACTTTGAGTTAGTACTTTTTAACAAATAGGAGACAGAGATCTAAGTAATTCTTTTGTATGTAGGCATCTAATTTTCCCAGCACTAGTTATTGAAAAGACATTCTCCTAATTGTATGTTCTTGGCACCTTTGTCAAAAATAAGTTGGCTATAAATGTGTGAGGTTATTTCTGGGCTTTCTATTTTGTTCCATAGATCTATGTGTGTGTTTATATGCCAATACTATGTTATTTTATTTATTATAGCCTTCCAAATTTATTCTACAAAGCAGCATTACCCCGATATCAAATCAAATAAAGGGAAAAAACCCCACAAAAACTAGAAACCAATACCCCTGATGAATAAGAATGCAAAACTCCCCAACCAAATTCTAGTGAACTGAACACAACATTTTAACATGATTTGAAAATTTATTCACCACGATCAAATGAAATTCATCAAAGGGATGCAATTATGGCTCAATATGTGCAAATCAACAAACACAATATACTGTACAAAAACGATTAAGGACAAAAGCCACATAATCTCTTTTAACAGAAGAGAAAAATGTATTTGATAAAATTCAATATCTCATCATGATACCACTGTCAACAAATTAGATATAGGAGGAATCTATCTCAAGGCAATAAAACTCATAGATGGCAAACCAATAGATAACATCATCATTAATGGAGAAAAGTGGAAAGTTTTTCTTCTAAGATCTTGAACAAAACAAAAATACTCACTTTAAATACTTTCATTCAACATCCCTGTAGTGCTAGAAGTCCTAACCATAATAATTAGGCAAGAGAAAGAAATAAAACACGTTCAAATTGGAAAGAAGGAAGTCAAGTCATTCTTGTTTGCAGACGATGTGCCTGTGAATATAGAAAATCCTAAAATTACCACTAAAAAGCTGTTGGTAATAGATTCAGTAAAGTTGCAGGATACAAAGTAAGCTTACAAAACTCAACAATAACCCTTATACACTAATAGCAAGCTATCTGGAAAGTAAATGAAGAAACCAATCTTATAACACACACACAACACACACACACACACGCACACACACAAATACCTAAGAATAAATTTAACCAAAGAGGTGAAGAATTTCTAGAGTATTGATGGTGAACCTATGTCCCACATGCTGCAGCAGGCTGTTTGTACCACTGAAAGCTCTGAAAAGGTCACCATCACTACTGTAGAGTAAAACCTACAAAACACTGATGAAAGAAATTGAAATGGATATAAATTAATGGAGAAATGCTCCATGTTCATCAGTTGGAGGAATTAATACTTTTTTAAAATGTCTGTTACACACAGTAATCAAATTCAATGCAAACTCCATTAAAATACCAATGATATCATTCCCAGAAATAAAAAAAGCATTCCTGAAATTTGTATGCTACCACAAAAGACCTCAAATAAGCAAACAATCTGGAGGAAAAAGAAGTCAAAGCTAAAGGTATCAAATTACTTGGTATATGCATGCACATGCATATATACATATGTGTGTGTGTAAAGTAATAGCATTCCTTATACACTAAGAACACTCCTTACTAAATATAGATATAGACATATATCAGAAAAAAAGCAAAATAAAGGACATTTGCACTGTCTTTTAGACTGCTTTATACAATTAAGCTAAAAATACCAACTCAATCAGCATTGCACTTTCAACAGGCCTATGTTTTTGTCTGAGGAAGATCTAAGAAATTCATTAACCAACTATTATGCACAAAAGAGAGAAAGAAAAGAGAAGAAAAAAGAAATTGATGGACAATTCTTAACTATTATTCAACATACTTGTAGTGCTAAAAGTCCTCAATAGAGTAATTAGGCAAGAGAGAAATAAAAGGCATTCAAATTGGAAAGAAGGGAGTCAGATTATCCCTGTTTGCAGTCAATGTGCCTGTAAATACAGAAAACCCTAAACTCACCACTGAAAAGCTGTTGGAAATAGATTTGGTAAAGTTGCAGGATGATACAAAGTAAACTTTAAACTCACCACTAAAATTCTTAAATCCAAACTGGAGAGTTCATTTACTGTGGAGAATGTATTTTTTCCTTCTTGTTTACTTGGTACATCCCTCTAAAATGTGACAGCTCTTCAATATACCCAGTATGAAGTAAGTGGTTAACTGAGTAATGGAATCAGACCCATCAAATGAGGTCAAATTGTATGCAGTTTTTTATAATTAAAGGAGATTTCTCTTTTAATGAGTTTACAGAAAATCATCCAATATTTTTGCTTTATTGAAACTTTTTAAAAAGTTATTTTATCAACAGAAAATAGATACAATGCAGCAAAGTAGATATACATTACTTCATTTAGACATACCCACTCGGTTTTCTCCCTATTTATAACGTTAGTCTCATAAAATTTCCCAGTAAATTTTCTGAGAGGTAGAACCTCACTGCTTCAGTTTTCTATTTGGGGGAGGCCATACGATGGCATCTTGAGCAGTCATTCATTCACCGCCAGTCTAATTGGCTTGAGCGGGAGATAGGGAGGCAGTCACACTGCAGAGGACATGGTCACATGGGAACGCTCATTCTCACAGGCTGTGGTGAATCGATCTTGAGAAAGGGCAGCATACTTTTTAGAAATCATGGAATAACTAACCCACAGAAGTAAGAAATTAGTTTTCCCTGGTTCCATTCAAGATTTTCTGACTCTCTGCTCTGTGATACAAGTTGACAAGGGGAATGCTATCCGGATCCTCTGCACAGAGCACTAACAGTGTGCTGAGTCATTTGGCTCTCAATTTAGATTACAGAGGATTCTGTGCTGTTTCTATCAATGGACACACTTTTTAATTATTCCTGTATGAATAAAATACAGTTGAATCACATTTCCCCAAAACTTCTTTCCTGGCTATTTTTTCTAAATCCTACATTTCTAGTAAAAGAAATGAAAACTTATGACCACTTGGAACATTTCTAGAAAGTAGGCAAAAATCATTCAAAGGATAGCATTATTAATAACAGATGAAAAGTGGAAAGAACCTAAATGTCCATCAACTCAGGGCATTAAACTGATGAATGGATAAACAAAAGGTGACATAGACGTGCAATTGAATATTATTTAACCATGACAAAAAATGCAACACAGTTACATTCTGAGACATTGATAAAGCTTGCAAAAAACTTGCTAAGTGAGAAGAGGTAGACATAAGAGGCCACATAGCTTAAGATCACATCTATATGAAATTACTGGAATAGGCAAATCCATGGAGCTAGTAGGTAGTTTAGTTGCCAGAAGCTGTGGAGTAAGGAGTAGGAGTAGGAGACTGGGACTGACTGATAATAGGGAAGAAATTGTGATGCTTTCTTGTGAGATGATGAAAATATGTTGAAGTTAAATAGTGAAAGTTGTATAACTTAATGAATATACTGAAACATTACACACTTAAAATGATGACTTTCGTGTCATACAAATTATATATCAAAAAAAAATCTATTACTACCCTGTCTTGTCAACTGTATCTGTTTTACAGTTGTGATCTCTGGTGGGAGAAGATACAGTCTTTTTAAACAGTATTGCTTTCTTCTCTCCTGGAAAAATAGGAGCGTGTATGATCAAATAATGAAGTATTCAAGTAGTACGAAACCCTACATGTTACTTCTTCATTGGAATCTTATACATCAGGTAAAATTAAAGCACCATTTTATAGATGAGGAAAATATAAGGTTAAGAAAAATAATTTGTATGACTTTATTGCTGGGAGTTTGACTACAGCATACATATTTTTCAACACTCCATGTTTTTTGCAGTTGACCTAAAATATTTCATTCATGAAAGCTAACCAGCCAGAATGCATATTGCTTCCTCCCTGCATAAGACAGAACAGGTAAGTCTAGCTGCTTACTCCCTCTCAAGTTAGACAGGAGGAAGCAAGCCAGTGACAAACATCTTCATCTGCTCTCCTCCCCCTTCACCCACCTACGTTCACAGTTATGCATGGATGTGTGAGGATGCACACACATACACACACACATTTCTCAACTAATATAAAGAATAGATGCTTATATATAACTCCTCAGTGAGGAAAATTACAACAAATCTAAGTCAAAATTGTGGGCTATCTATGATATGAATGAGTCCACAGAGAAACTTAACACTTTCATTCATTTGATGATGTTATGAAATCAAGAGATACCATATAATAATCTAAAATTATAGTATCTCTCAGTAAGGTAAAATTAACTCTAATATTTTATGTAATCCAATGGTATCCAAAATATCATCTCACTATATAACCAGTAGAAATTAATACTAATGAAATATTAACATCCTCCCATGTTAGATAGCAAAGATGTAGACGCACAAGTTTGCTGCTGGCCATTGAGTGTGACTCCTTCAGAAGACTGTTAGAGAAAGTCCTCATGTCTGACTCCACTCCTCCAACTCATCATTATAAATTTTGGATTTAGCAACAATTTAGGATTCTGAAAAAGCCAGCGTGGTATCTGCACACTGAAATACATTAGCATGGGTAGGAAAAGAATGGATGTGTAATAACATCCTATCAAGGACATGAAATAGAATGCAAGACTGCTTCTTGCTTGTCATAATGTCTTCACTTCAGCACAACAAATTGGTATGAGTTGTGACAGTCAAATAAACACAAGAACTATTCAACAAATATTCTGCAATATTTGTATCATCACAGTTTTTTTTAAGTTTCTCACCCTTTCATAGCAATAACAGAAACCTTCAGTGTCTCATTACTCGGTTATTCTACTTGTCTAGCTAACCCACTATGATCTTGTTTTGCATGCATTTGAGATATTATGAGGAAACAGGCACAATGTCCCTGGGATAATGGGATTTTCCATACAAACTACAAGGCAGGCATTCTAGAATTACTGGGTAAGGAGAAAGTCAAATTCTACTCATATCAACAAACATTTGTATTTAAAAGCTCCACAGTCCAACTCTCTTCCCCATCAGCTCACCTTTGTGTATTAAAAAATCGTGGTAATTACAATAAAATAATAACAAGTAATAAAATAACAATAAAAAACATTTGGAACTATCGTTTCTGCATCTATGAAAATACATATCATAGACAAATTCATATGAATCACAGAATGTTAAAAATATTCAAAAACACTAAGTTATCTTTCCTACCCCTACTTTATTATTACTAGATTTGCTGAGAAAATAAACTGTTTTTTACATTCACTCAATTCAGACATTTACAATGTGTATATGTGTTTGTATATGTGTAGACTATAGAATATAGTACAGTATATATATATATATATATATATATATATATATATCATTTATAATAGATTTAATGATAGTTAAACATATAATTTAATTATTTCAAGTTTTGAGAGTTGCCATGAAAGGATCCAAAGTTGGGGGAAATTTAAGTCCTACATGAAACAGAACTGTTTTACACTGAAATAAACTGTGGTTAGTTTGTACCCTGGACCACTGCCTCTAGTGGTAGTTAGGCTCTTGATCATGGTGGAATGCAATTAAGAAAAGGCAACCTAACTCCATCTTGAGGAAAAATCAGGTTGAATACAATAACAAACCATAGGATTAAATACTACTAGAACGTTGAGCATTTATTGACCATGGCTTGGGTCAGGTAGCATGTAAGCAATTTTGCTTATATTTTTTAAAGCTGATCTGCAGCTTTCAGGAATGTGGTAGGAGTATGGCATGGTGTTTTTTCCTTTGTTGTTATGTATTCTCTGTTCCTCTTTATAGTACTCACCTCCAAATCCGCATTTTCTGTCTTCACTGATTGATTCAGTCCAAGAACAAGCAGCTCCAGCTGAAACGCTTTCTGGGTGATAGGAACTGGCCCAATTCTTGTTTACCTGGGGAACAAGAGCAGGAGTACTTGCAGCTTTTGTTCCAATACTCTGGGAGTCACAACCTACCACCACATTTTCCTCATTTCTGAAGAGCCACCCTATGTAGAAATAAAAATAGAACTGGCAAAAGAAGGCCCTGGAGACTTGTTGGCAAGCAGCATTAAAGTCAGCTGCACTGTGTGATTGATTGCAAAGGTTATACCTTAACCATCAAGAATGAATAAGGGCCAGTTCATTGGATTTCCAAAGTCTCTTGTGGATGAGAATCATAGTCAATAATATCAGTCACTTCTGGGAATTAGAAAACTCTTTGCTATCATTAAAACCAGGAAGGACTCAGATTGGAAGGACTCCACAGTCCACCCACCAGCAACACAGGGAACTAAAAAGATAAAATCAAGGATTGTGTCAAAAAAAGAAAAAAGGTTTCTGAAGTGCTATAGGAATCACAGGGGCTGATCTATTTTGAATACTCAAAACAGATTGATAATAATCCTTCATCAGGCACCTTTATTACAGGTCACCTTTCAACAATAATAGTGTAATTGCACAATGCATTGTATCCTGCCTAATGGAAATACAAATGAATTGGCTTGTAATTCATTGTGTAATATATAGTCAGCTCTACCCCTGATGTATTTTTGTGACCAGCTGATTATCTTCTCCTAGCTGGCAACATATACACATGGTGCAATACCCATATAAATGGTCACTTAAAGTATAAAATCTAAAAGTTATTGACACTTTTTCCAAATGTAAATTATATATTAAAATTATTGCATAAAAAATAAATTCATTACCCAGAAGCCAACCATAGAATGATTACATAAAGAGAATGAGGGCTTGGTTTTGATAGGACTTAAATGTGTAGACTTTGCTTCAATATATGAACAAAAGAGGCAAAAGGAAAACATATGGAAAGGTAAAAATGGCTACAGAAAATTTTCAATGGAAAATTGTCCCCTCAAACCTAAACAGTTGTATTAAAACTAAGTAAAGATAAAATGAAACAAAACAAATTAAAAGAGTTGTGAACAATCGTAAACTTTCAAAATAACAATGAACAACAAATCGTCACAAAAAAAAAACTGGACAATTGCAGAGAGCACTGTCTGTAAAATCATTATGATTTATGCAAAACCCTGCACATTTGAATTTTATGAGTGGTTTATTTCTTTCAACTATAATGTGAAGAACATTTTCTGAGTTTATTTGAATATGTACACCCTATTTTAGATAAACTATTAAATAGTTTGCAAAACCAAAAATGTGCTTGTTTTGTTTTCTCTTCCCAAAAAAATACTATGCCATGAGAACAAATGAAAATAATAAAGTCAGCTTTTTCTTCATTTGGAAGTGGAATACGCACACATATATCCATGCATGACTTTTCTTCCTTTCCCTCACATTCACTTCTTCTGGGAGTCCTTGGTTCTAACTTCAAACTACATCCCAAGAGCAATCACTTCTCACACCTCCCATTCTGGTCCCACCCACAATATTTAGTATAAACTAAATATCCATAAAATAATAAAGGGATCAAATGAAATGTATAAAATACTAAAGTCATTTTTCTCATCCAGATTCCTGACCGAGCTTCTTAGGCTATCAGCTCATATGAGTAGTTGAGAGATTTTTATAAAATCACCTTTAGGTCATACTAATCCTCTGTCCAGAACCATCCAATGATCTCTCAGGATATTAATAAGAAAATCTAAACTTTCTTTACTTCCTATTTCTCCAACTTCATTTCCCAGTGTTCTCTCTGCTGTGCTCAATCCACTCTAGAACTCACACAAAGCCTTCCTTGTCCCTCAGTCATACCACAAATGTTCCTGTCTTAGGGACATTGCTTGTATTACCCCCTCTACATAAGAACCTTTTTGAAAAAATTTTTCTTGAGGTACAAATCATATACCATAAAATCACCAACATAAAATGTGCAGTTCAATGCTTTACACTACATTCACAGAATTTCATAACTGTCTCTACTATCAAGTTTAAAAAAGTTTGTCCATCTAAAAATATGTTTCATTTCTATTGGCAGTCCTGTTTTCCTCTTAATCCCCCCTCACCCTAGACAACCATATGTCTCGGTCGCTATAAATTTTCCTGTTCTAGGCATTTTATATAACTGGAAGTACACATGTAGTCTTAGTCATCAGCCACTCTCACTCTGTCCATGTCATCAAATGTGTAATATTTAAGTTATTTATCTTTCTGATTAATATTGCATCATATGAATATACATTTTATTGATCCATTTATTAGTTTATGGATATTTAGGTTATTTTCACTTTGGGGAATTTGTGAATAATGCTGCTAATGAACATGCATGTACAAATTGCTCTGCAGACATGTTTTTATAAAAGTCGAATTGTTAGGTTTTATTATAACTATGTGTTTAACATTTTGAGGAACCACTAGAATATTTTACAAAGTAGCTGTGCCACTTAAAGCTCCAAACATATTTAAATTTTAAAAATTGATATTGCCAAATGGTCATCAGAATTTGGAGAATCTGTAACACTCACTTGTTAATAAGAGTATAAAATTCACAACCAGTTTGTAAAAAAATCATGTAGTTTCCTATAAAATCAAATACACAGCTATCTCTATAACTTAGCTAATTGTACTTTTAGGTATTTGCCTAAGAGGAATAAAACAGACACATACAAACACATACAAAATCACACACACACACGAATACATAAACAAATAAGTGCATAACAAAGTTCAAAGTAGTTTAATTCATGATATCCCCAAACCAGAAATGACATCTATAGTGAACAATAAAAAATGAGTTAGAAGATTCTGATACAAGCCAGGAGTGGTGGCACACTCCTGTAATCCCAGCACTTGGGAGGCTGAGGGAGGAGGATCCTTGTGAGTTCAAGACCAGCCTGGGCTACAAAGTGAGCCCAAGGTAAGCCTGAACTGCATAGAGAGACCTTGTCTCAAAAAGACAAAAAAAGAAAAAAAAGAATTCTGATACATTCAAAATCTATTAACATACCTCATGTTACATGATACATAAATAAAAAGACTAAACCTTAAAAACTAGTAGAAGTTATCAGATACAAAAATACAGATTGCATGAGTTATATATTGTATAAAGGTCTGTAATGGAAAACTATGCTTAAAAATTCCATAACAGTTGTTGCTTTCAGCAGGAAGGTCTGGACAGGAAAGAGACACAAGGAAAGGTTCAAAGAAAAAAAAAAGTTCTTTAACCTAATTAGCTGTGATTTATATGTGTATATATTTGTCAAAATTCATCAAAATATATACGTAAGATATGTGCATTTCACTAAAAATAAATTGTATATTGATCAAATAAATATCTGTGCACGTGACTAATGCAGAGAGTGAGAACACTAATGCAGTCAGTCCCCATGGGCCCCATGTCCATAGTTCCCTGCATTCAAACAGAGCTTATGTTCTACTTGGGTGATGGGAAATCACTAAACATCTACTATTCAATCCTCATGGAGAATATAAAATGAATCATTTTGGTCCTCCAGAAACTGACAAGCCTCTTCTTTAATCTATCACTCCGTAACTTCAGTAAAAATGATTATAGATGTGACTAAAGGCAAAATGAAAACAAAGATAAAGAAAATACATTAAGATTACAAAAATACATTAGGCTGCAAAAAATTAGCTTCATAAAATATTGTTCTTCAAAAATATACCCAAGCAATGTTCACTAAGATCATGCTTTGTAGGGTTTATTTAACATGTCTCAAAGATGAAAAGTAAAGGAAAATAATGAATGAGGACTCATCTTTGGGAAAAGGTTCCTGATCAGGTACTCTAAGGGTAGTATTAAATTCAATAATTTGAGACAGATATTAAGGAAATCTATGGTAAGATAACCAGCACATTATTGTATCTGGAGGGAGTGAGGAACTTAGAGAAAAATAACAAAAACACTGTTATTCTGGTATTTATTGTTCACTTTCACTGTAGAATGATACATATTGAGGACTTAAGAGCAATTGTAAATAGTCTGTGACATGAATCTAAGAACAATATTACTATAAACTTGAAAACAAGGATTAGCTTTCCTCCAAGAGACTTCTTTAGTAGGTTCTTCCCAGGTTAGTGCCCCCTGCATCTAGAATGGAGAAAAATGTTTTTATTTATTCCTAAAGCTGGCCATAGATAGAATCATTGACCTTCGCAGGGTGTTAAGTATGCAGTTCCATCTCAGGGAAAAAGGGGAATAAATAAAGGATGAATGGCAACTGTTAATACATTTGAACAGAAACTTATGAGGACTTCCACAAAACATCCTGAGTCAGGCATTCAAGATTCTGCTTTTCATCATAACAAAATGCAACAAGATTCTGGTGAGGGACAATTTTTTAAAAATTGTGCCAGATGCACCTCTGCCTAAGAGTGCTTGACAAAAGCTCCACAAATACATGGAACGTATTGATATTAAAGTACTGTATAAATTCACAGACCATAGAATCCCAGGACTTTCCAAACGAAGTGAGCTAAGACATGATGCAACTCAGCTTCATGAGTTTTATAAGGAAACTGTATCACTATAAAGTAAAGGGACATACACAACTGAGGTACTTGTTCACTTCCAGTCAAGAGCTCCTCACAATATCTCCTATCAGGACCACTCCCTAGGATGAGAATTGAGGAGCTATGTTTTCTAAGCTACACTACCCTCCCCTCTCTGCTTAATCACAGCTAGTATTGGGATTTAATTATAACCATGACAAATGGTTAATTTTCAGAAGGTGAGACGAAAATAAAGCTAGTAGCCCAAAAAGATTAATTTTATCTTAAATATAATACAGAAAATTCAGCTTAACGATCGGCTAACTACAAAAATTTTAGTATATATGTGAAAAAAATAGTTCCAAAAGTTAAATATTTTTAAATTAAAAGTAGAATAAGACCAGAGATATGAATAATGAGTTAATTCACTCAGACTATGCAATAAAGACCTCACTTAAACTGTTCAAAATAACTGAATAAACATTGTAGTTAATACTTTGATTATACTAAAAATATCCTCATGCGCTTAGAATTAAATATGCAAAAATTCATTGTTAATATTCTATCAAACTGTTAAGTAAAATCCAAGAGTCCTCTAATTAAAAATGTTCAATATTCAAGTCTTGAATATTTCTGTGAAAATTAGCAGAAGAGGCATTGGCCAAATTTGGAGACTGAATATGTGTTTTCCCCAAAATTCATAAATTGAAATCCT
The DNA here is from genome assembly GCA_004365215.1 of Cuniculus paca. NCBI lineage: Eukaryota > Metazoa > Chordata > Mammalia > Rodentia > Cuniculidae > Cuniculus > Cuniculus paca. The sequence continues at coordinate 447 of RJWT010036264.1, read as the reverse complement.
AACCACCATTATAACACTGTTCCCAAGTGGGGCATTAGGGAAGTAATCAGGCCATGGAAGTGCAGCCTTCATGAGTGGGGTTTGTGCTTTTATAAAAGGGATTCCAGAGAACTATTTTGTTCTCTCTCTGCCACATGAAGATACAACCAGAGGTGAGCTGTCTGCAAGAGGCCCTCACCAGAACCTTACCATGTCAGCACCCTCAGCTCAGATTTCCAGCATCCAAAGCTGGGAGAAATACATTTTGATTGTTTACCAGCCACCCAGTATGGCATTTTGTTACAGAAGCATGAAATAAGATAGTGTTTCTACATAATTAATATCCAAGAATATTAAAATTGACTTAAATTGATAGCTACATAATTAGAACTACCAAATCTCTCTTTTTTTCTGTATTCCAATCATTAATCTGTCTTCATAATGGATTGGAATGTCTCAGGTTCAACT
>RJWT010036263.1:0-13304 GCA_004365215.1 Cuniculus paca | reverse complement strand
AATATGGTACATTTATCTCCCCTAAAGGTATACTGAAATATTTCTATAGCAGCAAAACAAGACATCAGAATGCTAGCATGTACCCTAAACAGATACTATTTCAACTTTTCTGATAGTCCTGTCTGGTAAGTAACTTCCAACTTTATAATTATTATAATGATCTCCTTAACCAGAATTAATGATACTATACCCATGGCCCAAATGACAGTTAATTTTCTTTTCTGAATGATTTATTCAGCAAATATTTATCTAGTACCAAGCAGGACTTGAAGTATGTATAAATCATTAAACATTCAAAAGTGGAAAAAAACTACATGATGTAGTTTCAATGAATTTTACTGGCCAAGAAATACTGAATAAAAAAAAAAAACAATTCTCAGGTCTACATTCACTTAAATGTATGTGGCTCCATTTGCTTTTGCTAAAATACTCAGATAAAAAATACTTGTTTTGCTCAAAATCTGTTAATGATTGGCTGATGGAGAAGCGTGGTATTCTAAATGTATGACTTCATTCTGTTTGCAACTGCTTTCGGATCACGAGCGAATTGTCAAAACATTTTAGGAGATGTGAGTCTTCCTTTGTAAGGAATGAGGGTTAAAAATATGCGACCATTATTTAAGACATATACATGCCTTTATGTCTTTTGTAAACATAAAATGCAAACAAAGAATGCAAAGCAAAGTAAGCAAATCAATACCTTAATGAACTTTCAAAAGAAATGGGATTTCATGCCATGAATGAAAATAATGTTTGAGAACATCTTTAATCACACTCAAAGCCAAGGTGGAGAAGATTCAGAAGTGTGTGATCAGTAAAATGGAAGGAAAAATCAACAAGGACAGTGACAGTGCCTTTAAATAAGAATGATTTGTCAATAAAATGATTCCAAATGGTCGTTAGAGCAACCTATAAAGATTTTTACAAACTGAGTCTGTTTATGGTCCTACTAAAATTCAAATTTCATAGTTACAGAAAAACTACAATTTTAAACATGATTCATTTTTGTTTGATGTAGCAATGACTATAGCTGAATGCTCTGTTAGATAATAAACTACATGTAGTTTCATAATTTTACTATTATTGTTTAAAATAAAGTACCATTTGCTGTATTCGTAACAAGACTCTGGCCTCAATTTAAATGGATTCATTCCTAATGTTTTCTCCCCTCAATCCCTATTTATTGCAGTAATGAATCTTTCCAGCATTGCCTCACAAATGAGGTACGTTGTGATGCAAGGGAGAAAATAAGGAATGTGCTGCCTTGTCTTCAGAGGGTAGAAATGGTGACAAAGATTGCATGACTCTCATGACCAGAACTGGCTTGCTATCTTGACCTCCAATATACACTGTGTGCAAGTTTCTTTCTGTATCTTAAATGCTTCTTTCTCAAGTCCCTAAAAGGCACAAGTCATTTGCACCAAAACAACTTTCAAAGTGATATTCTCCCGTGAATACAATGTGATACTAGAAGATGCCAGGCCCTGAGTTGCGCATTTAGCCGCAGTAAGCTTTCCTGTGAAGTTCCCTAGTTTCTTAAGTCTAGCAGTAAGGATCTTATTTCCTTAACTGAGACACTACTTGCTTTGGCTAGGTGTGAGACCACACTTAGAGACACACAGGCAGCCCATGGCGAGAAGCCATTGTGTCTGGTTTTCTTCACTAAATGTCAACTTGGGGGCAAAAAGAAACTCCTTTTCATCTCTGAAGGGGAGGTGTGGGTTCACAGAACTGTGGTGGGTGATATTTAGGAACTAGAGTCACTTTCCTTCTCAATCTAGTATCTATACAATATCAAACATAAAAGAAAACATTATGTGTTAATGCTACCAAAGTTTAACCTGGTATTCACATTGATCCAAATATTCAGTCATAAGACAAGGCAAAAATCTCCCTCTCAATTGCATTGTTATTGCTTAACCTTTTATGTTAAAGCATTTATTTATAGCATTCTTCATTTTTCTTTCTATGGTACAGTTTGAGAAAATGTATTAGTTATAAATGACAATTTCAGAAATGGAAAACCCTTATGGCAAACTAAGTAACATCCTCTCAGAAGTGAGAATTTTCCAGATTGCCCCATGCTGCACTTCCTTTATCAACAGATTAGTTTTTCCTTTAGGTCACACATCACGCATATCACAGGACATTTCATCTCAACATCCTGACCATTTTGCCTGTTCAGTGCCTACCCATGGAGCCAGACAGTGGAGACCTGGGAAGACACTGAAATTGCAATGGGGAAAGGAACTCTGCCTTGTAGAAAAGCAACTTATATTGATTAGCCAGGAAAGCGGCTGTAAGACTTTGTGTCTAATAATCATCTGTCAATAGCTCGATCACAAAACAGTGCTCTTTTCAAAGGGAGAAAAGTGAAATGACTTGGCAAGCAATTTCTTTTCCTGTCCTTCCACCACTTTAAAGTGGAAGAATTCTGGATCCTCGCTGTTAACCAAATGGCATTTACAGCTTTCAGCTGGCATGGGGCAGCTGAGAAGCTAAAACTAGGAATGCTTATTCCCATTTCCATGGAAACTAGTCACCAACTGGTGAAAACAAGGTAGATCAAATTTTTGGACAAGAATGTAGAAATAGTCACTGTTTTAAAACTTCTCTTGCACCAGTATGGACAGCATGGTCTCATCTCTGGAGCACAAGAAAGGTCTGTGTGGACAAACAATTGTAACTCTTCTTCATGGTCAAAATCATTACAGTATAGTTGTGAACTTTTTTTTTCTTTTTAAATCATCTGTTAGAGGACAAATTGCTATCAATCCAATCATTAAATTGTACAATAAAAGGTAAAAATTTTGAACCCAAGAACTCCTTTCAAAACTTATCATCATGTTCTTCTTCTATGTGCTCTTTAATGCATGAGGGAAGAAATATGGTGATTTCTAGAGAAGGGGTAGACTGTAATCCATTTTTTGGAAGAGATTTGGAAGGAGTATTCTATTTTTTTGAAACTGCACTATGACAATAAAACTTTGAAAAGATCATCGAAGTAGCCAGTTGTTACAAAGTGGAAATGATCACCATAGATCTTGGATCCATTCGGCCTTTCCAATAGAACTGCTAGGCCTTTCCTTCCACCAAAAAGGAAGAATAATTTTTAAAACATTCAGATATCATTCCTATTGTTTGAATACTATATTTAAAAGTCAAATACTCTAAATTAAACTAGGTAGAAATCTGTAATTCTTATAGCAAACTGCGAGTAGCTGTTTTCTTACTGCTTTGTACACAGGAGATAATTAAGTCTCTTAGTAGCAACAAGACTTGTCCAAATTTATTCCTACAACCTTTTGGCTTCTTTCTCCACATGAGACTTTCGTGTTCACAAGTGTCCTGCTTAGACACACTTGCTGACTTCTACATTCCCAATTCAGAAACATCACCCTATCCATGTCCCATCTCATTAATTCTAATCTCCTGCATTAGTAAAAGATTAATACATATGGAAATGTCTGACTGCAAATGCTATGATTTTCAGAGTTTATGCAGCACACTAATGATTCTTATTTTTAACTTTTAAATCTCAAATTGTTAAAGTGACAGCTAAACACTAAATCTGAACTTCTAGTTATATCTGATTTCTTCCTTCTTTTCTATGCTATTTAAGAGGTTTAACCTTAATTTTAAAAATCAACATACATAGTCAATAAAAATAGGCTAATGATGAGAAAATTCACAAACATAAGAATTAGGGCATTTTGTTTCATTTAAAAAACTGTCCCTACTTTTATTAGGGTTGTATATTTGTTTGTTAGGGGTTTAAATTTTGTCACACACACACCCACACAGACACACCCACATACACACCACTAAGTAACTGTAAACAGGGATGAGGGATTGATTTTGGCCAGATTTCAAATTTCTCAGGGAAGTACTTTAAAATTTTTACTAATTAGTAATTACATATGCATGGCCCATTTTCACCTTCCTTCCTAAAGTTACTTATTGAAAATATTTTTAAAGCGTATGCTGATTAACCTCATTTCAAACAAGACAAGCATATAACACCTGAAACAAAAAAGGATTCTCTAAATCAAAGATTAATTCATGATTTTCTTTCAGATGCCTAAGATAAAAATCAATCAGTATTAATGAACATACCCTCAGGTAACTTACAACATTTTTTTTTTCAATTTTAGGTCTTTTTTTCCACCCTCCGGAGTTTAAATGGAAGTGTGTCTTTTGATATCTAGAAATACCTTAAAATGCAGTATGTTTACTATCTTTTATCCATACCTAGTTTTCCAACCCCTTTGCAATGAAAGAATTCAGGAGAAAGTTTGGGTTTAAAATCTCACGGTTCATCTCACTGATGCTACATAAAACAGGCCAACCCATGAATATGCTTCTACTGCAACTGTCCCTTTTGAGAGGAGGCACCGTGAATGAGGCTTACCAGCTGTTTCTATAAAGTTCATCCCAAACATGAACAAACATTATTTCCTGATTGGACTAATACAGGACTTGACATGAGAGTTTGTATATACATTGGTGACTGCCAGGGAAGGGGATAGTTCTTTATTCTAGCTAGGGAAAACACTGGCCACAACGAAGCAGCCAATAGTTAGGTTTTCCTAGTTGCTGAAACTCTTATTTATTGAGAGACATTTAAGAGAAATACAAACTAAAAACCAAAAATGTCAGCTAAGGCACTTTCACACAATAATTTGAAATAGTAGAGTGAAAACAAATTAAAGTTTGCTTAGAATACATTTCTGCCATAGGTTTAAGATTTTTTAACCTAAAACTTGAATATTTTGCATTTTATAGCCTTTTTCTTTCCCTTATTTGTGCAAGATGTGAAAAGGAGCCAGCAATGATCCTGCAATAGAGAAAGCAGATGACAATACTCATCTTCCAACCATGCTAAATTAGTAATAATGATAATGCACACCAAGATAATACCCTATATTTAAGACTCTTCAAGCATGATAGAATAACAATATAATCACTTACTAAGTGCCTTCTATTCACTAGTCTTTAGCATGAATGAAACATGGTTATTTTCAGACAGTTGTAAAAAAATTAGTTAAAATTACAGTGTAATGTAGGAAGAATCAAGTGGTGAGGCTTAAAAGACAGTGAACAGATTCTAAATTCTTCGCATACACCTACAGAAGTTAGACTTTGTCCGTTGCCTGACAGACTTGTTAGAGGCTTGCCTGCCAGCCTGTGGCCCTGTTGGAAAATGGTGGTGCCTTTAAGAGGCGGGCCCCAGTGGAAGGAAGTTAGGGGACACGCCCTTAAAGGGGGTACTGAGATCCGGGACACCAGGAAGTGAACAGAGCGCCTCCATTGATTGTACAGCTCCCTGTAGGCCCACAATGGATCCAAGCAGCCATGCGTGGAATCCTCTGAAACAATGAGCTGATATAAATTTTTCCCTTTTAAATTGTTTATCTTGCGTGCTTTGTCACAAAGGGATCTAACACGGGTTTGAAAATAGAAAATGCACTCAGATTTGAGTTTTAGATAAAAGAGAAGTTCTAGGGAAAATAAGACATTTTTGGCTTTTTCCCTTCTCAAAAAATGTAAAACCCAAATGACTATACCAGAAGATGCCTTTTGTTTCAAAGTTTGTGAGGAGCTCACTAAAACCAGGCACCGTCTGTCACTACAGACATGGTCTCAGTTTCATTCCCCTCAGTCAGCATTGTCCAAGACTCACGTCAAATGCTTTTATTTCCCGAAATCTCTGGATTTAACCTATTCTGATAACTCCTTTGCACTCTCTTCCTTTGGCTTGTAACCCATATGTTTGTTTTGTAGAAAAGGGACTTTTTACTTTGAATGTAATTCTAAGAGAACTCCCATTATGTGAAAAAGATTTTAAAATAGAATAAAATATATATTTTTAAATTGGGTATGGTGACCTGGGCATAAGGCTCAATGATAGAGCGCTTGCTTAGCATCCTGGAGGCCCAGGCTGGCACCACACAAAGGGGGTGTGTGGTGTTTTGGTTGAGGAAGGAGTCCGGTTCATGAACCCAGCCTTCTGAGCTCCATGTGGACAGCATGTGAGTACCATCCGCAGGTTCTAGGTTGGAAACCAATGGTTTCCAAATCACATCCTGCTTAGTAGTTGGTTTTTACTGTGCTGTGTTAGTCAAGTGATAAATGAATGTTAAATTTCTACAAATTGTGTAAATATACCACTGGCTTGATATAAAAAATATAACCAAAGAACAGTGCTATGCTCCTAGAAAGTATTCAAAAAGTCTTTTCGGAAACAATATGCTATAAAATGAACACTAAATTCTCATAAATCAACTACAGTTGTTCCCATGAATTAAAAATTGCCTGCTGCTTATGAACACTATATATACAAGAGCTCTAGTATCCTACTCCAAATTAGATTATATTATGTGATACAAGGACCGTGGATTTAGAGGTCAGATTCCCTTTCACAAACTCTGCAAATCTACCTTCTGTTTTACTTTCTTCCTCTGGAATAAGGAACCTTGTTACGGTATTTAACTTCAAGTTCTTTCCTATAACCAACTGAGTTAAGAAGATAAATAATTTATTAAAAGGAAGCTCAGAATTGTTGGGAATGCTAAATAACCCAGGTGTGAGCTAAGAATCAAGAAAAACATAAAACTGATCTGACCCAGGAAGAGAGACAGAGAGGGAGAGAAAGACAGAGAGAGAAAGAGAGAGAGAGAGAGACAGACAGACAGACAAAGAGAGACAGAGAAAGGCTGCCAGTGAAGGAGACGTGGTCTCTTATGCTGCAACACACTTGAGGAATTCCTTATCTGAAATCCTTAAGACCAGCAAGGGTGTCAAATTTTGGATTATTTTGTTTTTGGAATATTTTCACATATATAATGAGATATCTTGGGACTACAACTCAAGTTTAAACAAGAAATTTATATATATATGTTTCATAGTCATCTTATATACACAGCCTGAGGATAATTTTATACAATGGAATTTTAAATAATTTTGTGCATCGAGCAGTTTCCTGGTATCGAATTTTCTAATTGTGGCATCATGCTAGTGTTTCAAAAGAGCTGGAATTTTATGGCCTCTCCAACTTCAGATTTTCAGACTAGGAATGCTCGATCTGTAGCAGGAGCTACGGATTTGGATTCAGATCACACGGCCTGCGCTCTGAACTACAGCAGGGGGAGCTGACTGAACACTATTCAGCATTTTCAGCTGCCATATTGGAGAACAGTCTTTGTTCTCCACCAAGACTCATACAGACAGACAATTCCTTCTACATAAAACAGGATTCAGGTGCTGTAATATTCTGTTCTACAAATCGGACATGAATTTTTACAAACCATGCGAGAATATCTATAAAAAGCACTTTGTGAATTATATGATTCTGGATAATCATCTAGAGCACCAGCCCGTTTTCTGTCTGAGATAACTTGAAAGGACTAACGCTGCTCAAGAGAACCAGAGACTCTCCCCTGCCTCATTTCTCCCATGAAAAACACATACCAACCCTGAGGAACTCTATTTAGACTTTGCTGAGTTTAGAGCCCCAGGCAAAAACAGCCCAGGTTGCTTTGAGGAGACAGTTATTCTCTTCTACCTGACCCAAATCATATGCCAGGCCACATACCACAGCCACAGAACCACTCATACGAAAACCAAATAAGCAGTTTGTATATACTGAGTTCTAAAAATTATTATGCTGTAACACTAACATGTCAAGTACCAAGATGTGGTGTCTATCCATGTACCAGCTTAGGCCTGCTTTAATAGGGTATTGCTCAATAAATGTGTTTAGTGCATAAAAGGGTTATTTGGTTTTATTAAACAATTTATCTAGCAGTTAATCTCCTATATGCCCTTTCCTTTTTCACTCTTAATCTATGTCTCAGAAATCTATGAATGTGTACCATCCATATAAATCTCAGAAATCCATAAAGCTTTTAAGAAAAACATTATATGAATTTAAGATATGAGTGTCACACATAACAAAATGCTTTCTTAGTGTAACTCTCCCTAACTTAAAACAGGAAAAAACATGCCACAACAGATATATATGAAGAGTTATGAATATTTTATTTCAATGAGGATGAATTCAACATGAGTTAGTATCCCTTATAACTGAAATAGATTTCACAGTAGGGATTTTAACAGAAGCTTAAAGAAATACAATAAGAAAATTAGATGAATGTAAATAGAATGGATTGATGTAAAAAAACTACCTACAAACAAAATGTGGAGGAACACTAACATAATTTGCAATGGCTTATACAAGTAACTTCTCATATTTACATTTGGGCTACACAGATTTCAGCAACTATGAATGATCACTTTTACAAATGTACCAGTGGAATGAGTGTTGTTCTTGTACCTTGGCACTGTAGAATGTGGTTCCATCATAACATTGGCATCAGTTTACTTTCTGCAGAGGGCTGAGCGATTTAATATTAATTCTATCTGTGACCGAATCAAGCCACACTTGCTATCACATTTCTGTAGTGGGAAAAACTACGGTCACAATGCATGAGCCTCTACTGTCCCATGAAAGGTGGGCTTCATGTGTGGATTGACAAGGTACATATATGGTTATTCCTGAAGCGATTTTCTCATCATCTCTTATTTTGGGGAATGCTTTGCCTCCTTTAAACTTAAATTTCAATGAAGTCCAGTCCCCTAATTCTTTGATCTCTTCAATTCAAAGCTCAGTTCCTCAGATACTCCATTGCCCAACTGCTCTAATTACGTTGTATGTGATGCATGAGAGAGGTGGAGAAAAAATAGAAAAATAAAAACAATCAAATGTCTTCTTATATCTACAAGATTGTTTCCCACTTTTTCAGAGAGAATTAAAGGGACTTATTGCTTTAGTTAAAAGAAATACAATAAATGTTATACAATAGTCTGATATCCAATGAAATTAACAATATGGGTCACAGTTGAAGCTGCTGTCTAACTTGAATTTGAATCAGGTCATTTAGTATACATAATAGTTCACTGCTGTCAAGACTGGGGTGGCTGCTGCAGAAAAATGCATGCTTTTTCTCTGCATGATGACAGCATAACACTGGAGCCCAAAAGAAGATTAGGATATCAGGATGATGGGAAAAGAAATGGGTTATGAGACCATCTTATACATAGAGGACTGAAGGGTTGAAGAAAAAATTAAGAGTCAACATTTGATAACTGGAACAGGCACAGGAGAGGGTATGATCCTATGAAGATGAACCACAGGAGACAGTGCAGACCGAGAGCAACAAGGTCATACAAAATCCGTAACGGTCAGCTAATCTTAGCTCAGGACATCAGCAAAGGTATTTTATCAGCAATTCATCCAAATTCAGATACACTTACTAGCACATGCAAATTAAATGCAGGCAGCAAGTAGATATCTAAACATAGGATGAGGTAAACTCTGCTAACAATCGCTCTAGTAAAATTTATGAGATAGCTGCTAGTGATGAGAGTCGGGAAAGGGAATTCAGGTGAATCTATGGAGAAATACAAGTAGTCTGCTGCTCTCTTGAGCTATTTTGGGCGCTTTACAGGCAAGAGGATTTGCCCCAAGTCCACAGGGTTGGTCATGTCCTCCAGACCTCATCTTCTTCGTAGGGTAAGAGAAGGTTTCTTATTCCCATGGGCTCAGTCTTCTCCTCCTACAGAGAAACTTTCACAGGCCACACATTTCCAGAGCAGCCATAAAGGTCATCACTTAAGTGCAAAAACATTGCCAAGTGTCTGTTATATGATTCTAATCTGAGAGAATCCATTGCTCCAAATAGAGAAATTTGAAAAGAATCCACTTTCCTTCTGAGTAACAGACTAAAACATCACCTACTTTCTTAAGTGTTATCACCTTTAATAATAGTAGTAATAACACGCATTCATGTGGCATTTATATAGTTGCCACAAACCTTTTACTTACATTATATAAACAGTTCTCATTCAGCTTCATTATTTTAAGAAAGTTAATATATACTAATAGAATGTCTGAAGACACAGAGATTCAAGCTCCAGTTTCCCTACAACAACTTCCAACCAGACTAAACCGAAAGTCCTCCACTTATTTTACTACACAGCCTTCCCAGTCCTTTGTCTGCCTGGGAATCTATGCAAGTGACAGTAGCTGACACCTTGCTAAAGGGAGCTCTGAATAAATAGGCTGATTTCTTTTGGTGGCCTTCACTTATTTCCACCGAACAAACAGCTGCGTGGAGTCAGATTTATATGATCATTTACTGCAAATAATGATCTTTGTTGCTTGTTGAAAGCCACATGTCCATGTGATGTTAGGAATCTTTGTAGACCAAGCCCTCTCTCTGGAGAAAAAGCCCTAAATCCCAGCACTTGGAAGACCCAGGCTATAGTTTAGTGAACACAAAGCTGTAGCATTCTGGTGATGACAGTTCTCCACACGTAATAAAGGAATTAATTTCTCATAATCTCTACCACAGATTAATTCAGTTGTGCAGATGCATGAACAAAGAAGCTCAAATTCCGACTCTGTCACTTGGTGACATCAGTCATGTTATTTAACCTCCCTAGACTTTCTCTCTGAATGTAAGCTGTCGTGAACAGCAAAGAAGACATTATGTGGATGTGCTCATTTTCCTATGTTACACTTACAAATAGAAATTTCATAGCTTTAGAGATCTTTTCATCAACTTAAGCAGGGATAGTGAGATACTGATAAAGATGGGGAAGTTCTGAGGAAAATGCTCTCCAGAGGACAGGCACAGCAGGAAGAAAGTCTAGGGCTGGTACTCAGCTATGCTCTAAGAACAGAACTGTTTTTGTACTACATCACCCTTCCTTCTTGGTGGTTTTCTTATAAGAACTATTTAAATATGTGCTGATTGAATGATGCATATATTTTTACCCTTCCACATAACATAATGATTATACTAAAAATACACACTTAATACTGATACTACACACACACACACACACACACACACATGCATACATACACACAAACACTTACCTTTAGTACTTAAGTACATGGCAATAAGAAGCTTCTACAGTAATAAACTGAATTACTAAATATGAAAGTTAGGACATCTTGTTTAGCTGATAAGGACAAAATTATAACTTAGTCCTTTAACTTAGAGATATATGAATTAGAGCCTTAGATTTAATATGCAGGACAGGGTAACTAATATTTAACTAATATATTGCTATTAAAAATGAATAGTCTGAAAGTTTGATGTTTTATTGCTTTAGCATACTCTTGTTCTGATAGCTGTACAGGGAATGAAATAAAACAAATGTTCTTTGTCTTCTCAATTTGCTTTCTTGCTCAGCATTAATATGAGCATTCACTGACCAGTTCTGCAAGTTCTTGGATGCCTTTTTACTGCTTGGTAAAAATGCCAACAACACACAGTTATGACTGACCTCTCAAGGTCTTCTTGCTCTAAAGTTTACATATTTCTGGATAGAAGAGAGAGGTTAAAGGAGAAGATTAAAAGAGAAAGATAAATAAATACACCTGTCTGGAAAACTTGCTCAAATGCTTAATCCATTATTTAAAAAGGATACTTATCTGTTTCTCTTACTGCAATTTCCATCCTCTTTAGAAGCCCTAGGAACTTCTGAGTTTGTTTTTTAAATAAGAAATTAAATTCAAGCAATTATCAATTATTCATGTCAACAGTACAAGGGGTTTGCATAAATTATGCCCGAACTTCATTTTAACCTATAGCATCAATCAGATGCCTTATCAAAACTGTTTCTGTGGGTCCTAAGAGACTAAGTTACAAAATCCTGGAGGAGAAAACAGTAAAATCAACAAAGAGGAGAACAAAAGAGTGTGAAGGTTGCACTATCAAGACTATAAGCCCTGGAATAATTTATGTATTGTTTCATAAACATGAATATTTATATTTCAGGTAACAGGTACATAGGAATTCCAGGTTAGATATATTTTCAATACTTATCTAGCTTTCATTAAAGAATAAACAGCCATTTAGAAAGTCCCATGAATTTAGTTATTTTTTGTTCTCAAAGGTATCTCAGTATTTACCCTTTTATTCTACCAAAGACACAGCCTAGAGGACAAACATAACTATGTCAGTCAAGGGACTATCTCAGAACACTGGGACATTTAATAATGGATAATATGTTTATTCCAGGGGCTTCTATGACAACACAGGAAGGGTTTGGGAGAACCAGGAGGGAGGAGTGCAGTATTCTGGTTATTGATGTGGTTACTTGTATTCAGGAAGAACAGCTCTTAAGAAGTCACCTATAGGACCACTGAAAGGAATTATTATCTCCAGGGATGCAGCTAAACCCCAATGACCCACAAGGGGGAAGCAGAGAATAAATAACCCTACTTCACTTGCTGTGTCCCAACTCCTGTTTTACCTGAGACTTTTCATTGCCAAATGCAAAAAGAGACCAGGGAGCAAGGAGAAGCGGTAAGACAGTCCCTAAAGGTCATCTGTGCGATGTAGCCAGCAGGGTGGACAGTCAAAAAGGTTTAAAAACAAAACATCAAACTCAAAGGCCCACCATATAATAATAGATCAATGACTTTGATGGGGGTACATTTTGCTAATTCACCTAAAGGAAATAGTTGAAGTCAATAGTCTTGTAATTATTTTTGGGAAGACCAAATGGACATTTTATATCCCAAGTTAAACTGAAAATCTTCTTCTTGATACATTCTCTTGCCTGCTATTCCCTATGCTGCTAAATGTGACCCCAATTTCCAGTAGGAGAAGTTTATACAAGGAGTAGTAAGTCCATAGCTGCTGTGAAAAGCCCTTGGCAGCGGATCCAGCTCACATCAGGGAGGCGAAGCGACAGGAGGCGAAGGCAGCAGAGGAGCTCTCCAGGGCCAGATGGTGGCGCATCCAGGGGTCCCTGCTTGAGCTGCAGGCTGCAGGTCTGATGAGTAAGAGGGGGAGGAGGCATGAGCAGCATTAATGGTAGAGGACGACTTGGGTCATAAAGGGGCTTGCTTTTTGAACATGTCAGAACATAAAAAGAATTTTAATGTTCTTATTTGGGTTTTGAAATATTACTCAGCACCAGAAGGGGATGTGACCAGAGACAGGGAAGCATTTAGGAGACTGACAAGGATACAGGCAAGAGAAGAGGGACACACTAACATCACGTGGCTAGTGTGGCTGGACAGAAAGGCGTGTGTGAGGCTTTTGAGAGGTACTGAAGAGGAAGAGGAATTCAGTGGGGAGAACGGATAGACTTGGACAACCAACAGCTGTGCAGTAAAGGGGAGTGGGTGGCCGGCTTTTGATCTAAGACAAGCCTTTCCTTGCAGTGCTGCAATTATACAAATAGGGCAACTTCCAAGAAGCTTGAAGATGATCGACAAT